>JAKYLM010000065.1:631920-889420 GCA_023634145.1 Thymallus thymallus
TTGCAATCTGAGATGATAAAAAAGCCAATGAAACTTACAGAATCTTCAAAGTCATACTGGTGCGTGTGTGTGAGAGTGTGTGTATGTCTGCGATTGTACTTTATTTAACCGTTTCTGTTCGACAGATCCTTAGTTAGATTGGACCAACTGGCTCTTGAAAGGAAGGTAGCTTGTGAAACGCCCTACAATATTAACTTGATGTAGTGTTTTGTTTGTGAAGTCAAATGTCTGTTGGTATCTGAGGAACCTAAAAGTTTTACGTATTACATTCAGGCTGCTGTACCATAACATGACTTGTTTCTATGTCCTACTGAACCTCACTGAATCAATAGAGTCCCATACATTATATGCATCTATTTGAACAAAGGAGAGAGGATTCTCTCTCTCTCTCTCTCTCTCTCTCTCTCTCTCTCTCTCTCTCTCTCTCTCTCTCTCTCTCTCTCTCTCTCTCTCTCTCTCTCTCTCTCTCTCTCTCTCTCTCTCTCTCTCTCTCTCTCTCTCTCTCTCTCTCTCTCTCTCTCTCTCTCTCTCTCTCTCTCACTGTGTGAGGAGAGAAGGGTAGAGTATCTGGGTAATTAGCTGATGTGGCAACTTCCTCTCAGGGATCAATCAGGGGGACTAATACAGTCATTGACCTTCCACCTCTGTGATTGTGTCTCAAATGGCAGCCTATCCTCTATATAGTGCACTACTTTTGACCAGAGCTCAATTGGCCCTGGTCAAAAATAGTGCACCTTAAAGAGAATAGGTTGCCATTTCAGATGCAGACCTGTAACTAGACCATATTCCCCCTCACACCCACGAGTTGCCATGTCAACCTGTCAGAAATACTGATCCGAGACGTCCACTAGTGATGAGGTCACATTAAACAGGCAGGAGGGCAGGAGGGGAAGATGGGAAGGAGAGAAGAGGAGAAGAGGAGAAGAGGAGAAGAGGAGAAGAGGAGAAGGAGGGAAGAGGAGAAGAGGAGAAGGAGGAAGAGGAGAAGAGGAGAAGAGGAGAAGAAGAGAAGGAGAAGAGGAGAAGAGGATAAGAAGAGAAGAGGAGAAGGAGGGAAGAGGAGAAGAGAAGAAGGAGGGAAGAGGAGAAGATGAGAAGGTGGAGAAGAGTACAAGAGGAGGAGAAGAGGAGAAGGAGGAAGAGGAGAAGAAGAGAAGGAGGAAGAGGAGAAGGTGGAGAAGAGGAGAAGGTGGAGAAGAGGAGAAGAAGAGAAGGAGGAAGAGGAGAAGGTGGAGAAGAGGAGAATGAGGGAAGAGGAGAAGAGTAGAAGAGGAGAAGAGGAGGAGAAGATGGGAAGAGGAGAAGGAGGGAGGAGGAGGAGAGGGGAAGGAGGGAGGGACAGAGGAAGGTTGGTGGTGTTGATGCTGCTGCTTATAAAACCTCCTAATTTTGATCTCGGTTCCGTCCCAAAAGGCACCATATTTCCATAAAGGGCGCTGGTCAAAAGTAGTGCACTATATACAGTAGGGACTAGGGTGGCATTTGGAATGCACCCAATTTTCTCTAGATTAAGAAGAGCCTGGTTTTTGGAGGTGCTATGTTGCCACTTCTGAGCCTTCACACATTTCCTTCTAAAGGTTTTATGAGTCTGTGTCACTTATGGGATGCATTATCCTAGAAACGTCTCACTTCTCAAAGTGCCTTCACGTCTTGTAAGGACGAAGTCTGACCGAATTCCTGCTGCTTGACAAGGCCAGTCTACTGCGTGTGGGCATTGATGGCATTTGTGTGTACGTGTTCAGGCTACGTTAGGCTAACGTAGCAGAAAGACATTCTCGTTGAGACAGAAATGGAGCTTCTTTCCAAAGGTCTCAGCGCTCAGCTGGGACGGGTAAATGTGTGTGTGTGTGTATATCAAATCAAATCAAATTCTATTTGTCACATGATTAGTAACCAACAGGTGCAGACTAACAGTACAATGTTTTACTTACGGGCCCTTCCCAACAATACAGAGAGACAAATAGACAAATAATACAGTGAGTAAATCCACAATGAGTAACAATGACCTGGCCACATACACAAGGTACCAGTGGATGTGAAGGGGTATGAGGTAATGGAGGTAGATATATATACACATACTGTATGGGTAGGAGTGACTAGGCAACAGGAGAGATAATAAACAGTAGCAGCAGAATATGTGATGAGTCAAAATAGTTAATGCAAATAGTCTGTGTCGCTGTTTGGTTCCAACTATTCAGCGGTCTTATGACTTATGGTAGATGTTGTTCAGGGTCCTGTTGGTTCCAGGCCGCTTGCTGTGCCGTAGCAGAGAGAACAGTCTATTACTTGGGTGGCTGGAGTATTTGAAACATTTTAGGGCCTCTGACCGCTTGGTATATAAATTTGGAGACCCAAGCTATAGGCTTCTGTAGGGTTGAACCTGCCTAGCTGATGTGTTTTAATGAGGCCTATACACACAGGCTTTTCTCCATTTTATTTGACAATTTGTATCATGTTAAATATTAGCCACCGTCAGTAATACCTACGTACATTTATAACGGTCACTTTAGTGTTCGTTTCCTTCCATTTCTATCCTATGTTTAGCATCGTTGCATGCAGTTGACTTTTCTTTCTGTGAAGTTGTTCCAGAGGGTCGCAAGCAACACTGGATCAAAAATAGAGCTTTTTGGTCTAAACTCCACTCGCCGTGTTTGGAGGAAGAAGAAGGATGAGTACAACCCCAAGAACACCATCCCAACCGTGAAGCATGGAGGTGGAAACATCATTCTTTGGGGATGCTTTTCTGCAAAGGGGACAGGACGACTGCACCGTATTGAGGGGAGGATGGATGGGGCCATGTATCGCGAGATCTTGGCCAACAACCTCCTTCCCTCAGTAAGAGCATTGAAGATGGGTCGTGGCTGGGTCTTCCAGCATGACAACGACCCGAAACACACAGCCAGGGCAACTAAGGAGTGGCTCCGTAAGAAGCATCTCAAAGTCCTGGAGTGGCCTATCCAGTCTCCAGACCAGAACCCAATAGAAAATCTTTGGAGGGAGCTGAAAGTCCGTATTGCCCAGCGACAGCCCCGAAACCTGAAGGATCTGGAGAAGGTCTGTATGGAGGAGTGGGCCAAAATCACTGCTGCAGTGTGTGCAAACCTGGTCAAGAACTACAGGAAATGTATTATCTCTGTAATTGCAAACAAAGGTTTCTGTACCAAATATTAAGTTTAGCTTTTCTGATGTATCAAATACTTATGTCATGCAATAAAATGCAAATTAATTACTTAAAAATCATACAATGTGATTTTCTGGATTTAGATTCCGTCACTCACAGTTGAAGAGTACCTATGATAAAAATTACAGACTTCTAAATGCTTTGTAAGTGGGAAAACCTGCAAAATCGGCAGTGTATCAAATACTTGTTCTCCCCACTGTATATATACAGTATATACTTTCAGGAGGAATCAAACCACTGTATTTTTTTATTCATCAATGTATTTTATACGTAAAGGCTCTCATACATTCATACATACTTTCCTGACCCTAAAATGTGCCTAAATAATATACAATATCAGAGTATGTTTTTATCTACCAGCTGGTGCTGAAACTGAGACAAATATGCACATATTTCAAAGGCTTTCTTTCATTGATCCCTGTATTCTGAACCTGTTATATCTACCTCGCCTGTTTTTTGGCCTGTTTTGCTTGTTATTTTGTCATTAATACGTGTCACATATCAGTTTGCAAACAATATAAAAAAATGAATCATTGAGTTAATAAAGCCGTACTCAAACATGGTCTCTTTTTTACTTTCTTGACTAAGGCAGCTCCAACATGCAGTTGTTTCAGCCTAGCTCAGTGCTTGGTGGAGGGGCAGCTAGTGGAAAATACGGAGTGTAGGGGTTGGTGACGTTCTCTAGCTGCGCCGTGATTGGCTCAGCGTTCTGTCACACAACATCTACGGATAGAGCTAAAACGAATTCAAGCCCCTTGGGTGCTGCAATAGACTTACATTAGAAGTGCCCATACAAGAAGGCTCAAGGTCATCGGCCACAGGTAAAATGACGTCAACTCACGTTATATCTACCGTAACTTTGATTGCACTGATTATGTCAACATCATCATTTCAAAATCTTAGCTGGCAAATCCTTTTCAATCCTTGTCATATGAAGAGAAATTATAGATAAAACGTATTGATGCTCATCGGCCGTTGAACATAAACATTACAAAACAAGTTGAAAATCGCATATTCAACAATGAGGGCTACGGCGCCACTACAGCCCCGGGTTCGATCCCAGGCTGTGTCACAGCCGGCTCTGACCAGGAGAACCATGAGGCGGCGCACAATTGGCCCAGCATCGTCTTGATTAGGGGAGGGAAATCTCAGACTTAAAAACTAGCTCCGACTGGGAAAATACAGAAAATAATTTTGAACGGTCATCCAATTCCAAGTCGGGATTTCGGGCCTCTTTCTAGAGCCCACAACAAGGTGCTGCCGCTCCACCTTCCTGTTCTAGTGAGCACAGCACGGCACAAAAAGGTGCATAAATTATGTAATATGAACTCATATGCCAGGGAGAGATGTATACTGTAGCTGAGAAACACCAGTCTCTACGTCAGCAGGGAGAGATGTATACTGTAGCTGAGAAACACCAGTCTCTACGTCAGCAGGGAGAGATGTATACTGTAGCTGAGAAACACCAGTCTCTACGTCAGCAGGGAGAGATGTATACTGTAGCTGAGAAACACCAGTCTCTACGTCAGCAGGGAGAGATGTATACTGTAGCTGAGAAACACCAGTCTCTACGTCAGCAGGGAGAGATGTATGCTGTAGCTGAGAAACACCAGTCTCTACGTCAGCAGGGAGAGATGTATACTGTAGCTGAGAAACACCAGTCTCTACGTCAGCAGGGAGAGATGTATACTGTAGCTGAGAAACACCAGTCTCTACGTCAGCAGGGAGAGATGTATACTGTAGCTGAGAAACACCAGTCTCTACGTCAGCAGGGAGAGATGTATACTGTAGCTGAGAAACACCAGTCTCTACGTCAGCAGGGAGAGATGTATACTGTAGCTGAGAAACACCAGTCTCTACGTCAGCAGGGAGAGATGTATACTGTAGCTGAGAAACACCAGTCTCTACGTCAGCAGGGAGAGATGTATACTGTAGCTGAGAAACACCAGTCTCTACGTCAGCAGGGAGAGATGTATACTGTAGCTGAGAAACACCAGTCTCTACGTCAGCAGGGAGAGATGTATACTGTAGCTGAGAAACACCAGTCTCTACGTCAGCAGGGAGAGATGTATACTGTAGCTGAGAAACACCAGTCTCTACGTCAGCAGGGAGAGATGTATGCTGTAGCTGAGAAACACCAGTCTCTACGTCAGCAGGGAGAGATGTATACTGTAGCTGAGAAACACCAGTCTCTACGTCAGCAGGGAGAGATGTATACTGTAGCTGAGAAACACCAGTCTCTACGTCAGCAGGGAGAGATGTATACTGTAGCTGAGAAACACCAGTCTCTACGTCAGCAGGGAGAGATGTATACTGTAGCTGAGAAACACCAGTCTCTACGTCAGCAGGGAGAGATGTATACTGTAGCTGAGAAACACCAGTCTCTACGTCAGCAGGGAGAGATGTATACTGTAGCTGAGAAACACCAGTCTCTACGTCAGCAGGGAGAGATGTATACTGTAGCTGAGAAACACCAGTCTCTACGTCAGCAGGGAGAGATGTGTGCTGTAGCTGAGAAACACCAGTCTCTACGTCAGCAGGGAGAGATGTATACTGTAGCTGAGAAACACCAGTCTCTACGTCAGCAGGGAGAGATGTATACTGTAGCTGAGAAACACCAGTCTCTACGTCAGCAGGGAGAGATGTATGCTGTAGCTGAGAAACACCAGTCTCTACGTCAGCAGGGAGAGATGTATACTGTAGCTGAGAAACACCAGTCTCTACGTCAACAGGGAGAGATGTATACTGTAGCTGAGAAACACCAGTCTCTACGTCAGCAGGGAGAGATGTATACTGTAGCTGAGAAACACCAGTCTCTACGTCAGCAGGGAGAGATGTATACTGTAGCTGAGAAACACCAGTCTCTACGTCAGCAGGGAGAGATGTATACTGTAGCTGAGAAACACCAGTCTCTACGTCAGCAGGGAGAGATGTATACTGTAGCTGAGAAACACTAGTCTCTACGTCAGCAGGGAGAGATGTATACTGTAGCTGAGAAACACCAGTCTCTACGTCAGCAGGGAGAGATGTATACTGTAGCTGAGAAACACCAGTCTCTACGTCAACAGGGAGAGAGGTATACTGTAGCTGAGAAACACCAGTCTCTACGTCAGCAGGGAGAGATGTATACTGTAGCTGAGAAACACCAGTCTCTACGTCAACAGGGAGAGATGTATACTGTAGCTGAGAAACACCAGTCTCTACGTCAGCAGGGAGAGATGTATACTGTAGCTGAGAAACACCAGTCTCTACGTCAACAGGGAGAGATGTATACTGTAGCTGAGAAACACCAGTCTCTACGTCAACAGGGAGAGATGTATACTGTAGCTGAGAAACACCAGTCTCTACGTCAGCAGGGAGAGATGTATACTGTAGCTGAGAAACACCAGTCTCTACGTCAGCAGGGAGAGATGTATACTGTAGCTGAGAAACACCAGTCTCTACGTCAGCAGGGAGAGATGTATACTGTAGCTGAGAAACACCAGTCTCTACGTCAACAGGGAGAGATGTATACTGTAGCTGAGAAACACCAGTCTCTACGTCAACAGGGAGAGATGTATACTGTAGCTGAGAAACACCAGTCTCTACGTCAGCAGGGAGAGATGTATACTGTAGCTGAGAAACACCAGTCTCTACGTCAACAGGGAGAGATGTATACTGTAGCTGAGAAACACCAGTCTCTACGTCAACAGGGAGAGATGTATACTGTAGCTGAGAAACACCAGTCTCTACGTCAACAGGGAGAGATGTATACTGTAGCTGAGAAAGTAAGACTAAGTGTATGTCATGTAGTGAGCTGTTAGTAGCCCATGTGCCTCACCCTAATAATTTGGTCCCACTTCCCCTCTTAATTTTGCTTACTGTTCTGACTTGGTGGTGCACATGTAGCCTATAACCTGTTTTAGAGAAATGTAATCATTGAATATTGTAAGAGCTTTCATTGTCTGCTTATATGCCCCCCTTATTTATCCTATGGTTCTGACTTGGTGTACAGGAAGAACACTGTAATAACGGCCCATGTTCTGAATTCTGTCGCTGTACATTTCATAAGTGCTGAACAAATAGTTATATTGACTACATCCGTCCTACTCACTCATTAATGTCTTAATCTAAATGACGGATTGCCTCTAATCTGCTTGTCGTCCCCTTATGCCATAGTTTGTAAATCTCAATTGTCAGTAGAAACCACATTTGTTTAAGCAAGTCAGCCATATCAGCTATGTTTTTTTTAAAGGCAGTAAATGAGTCTGAATGAACTGTTTCGCTGCCAGACAAGGCTCCGCTGATAGCCAGGTGTAGCAGTGGTAAGGTGTTGGGATTGCTGTTGGGACGCTGCTGTTGGGACAGCTTTATGTAGGCCCTAACAGTTTGTGTGCACCGCTTGTCACCGTTATAGTGTAATGAATGTATTGTTTAGTGTTGTGTTATGTTGTGTAGTGTCTTTACTGGCATGCATCTAAAAATGCATCTAAACATTCACATGCTAAAATCGCCACTGGGTAAATCTGAATACCAACTATTGAGAAGTGCGTAGGAAACGGAATCCTTAGGAAAGGTGTACATTTCCTAAGTCTGAATCGGGCCCTAACACTGGTATTACAGAAGCACATCTATGATGATGACACTCTGCTGTCTCTAAGTCTGAATCGGGCCCTAACACTGGTATTACAGAAGCACATCTATGATGATGACACTCTGCTGTCTCTAAGTCTGAATCGGGCCCTAACACTGGCATTACAGAAGCACACCTATGATGATGACACTCTGCTGTCTCTAAGTCTGAATCGGGCCCTAACACTGGTATTACAGAAGCACATCTATGATGATGACACTCTGCTGTCTCTAAGTCTGAATCGGGCCCTAACACTGGTATTACAGAAGCACATCTATGATGATGATGACACTCTCCTGTCTCTAAGTCTGTATCGGGCCCTAACACTGGTATTACAGAAGCACATCTATGATGATGACACTCTGCTGTCTCTAAGTCTGAATCGGGCCCTAACACTGGTATTACAGAAGCACACCTATGATGATGACACTCTGCTGTCTCTAAGTCTGAATCGGGCCCTAACACTGGTATTACAGAAGCACATCTATGATGATGACACTCTGCTGTCTCTAAGTCTGAATCGGGCCCTAACACTGGTATTACAGAAGCACACCTATGATGATGATGACACTCTGCTGTCATTGTAATGATGCATCTATTAAGACACCTAAATATGAAAGTGCTATAAATCTGCTATGGATATATTTAATTAACCTTTAATAATGCAATCAGGACCTGCTATAAGACGTTCACTAAATGACTATAGATGTGTAAGGAATGTGTTATGCTTTTCATTGCATAGACACTAAAGTTTTTATAATCTCCAATTATAACAGTAACATATAGCCAGAAGTGAAGTTGTTAAATTACCGATATTTGTTTTACCCCTCCCCCATCCCCCCATCCGTCCTCCAGGTGGAATGTGACATGACTCTTATATCGCGCTGGGACGCTCCTTCATTCACGCCTTTGGTAAGACCTTGCAGATAACCCCTCGTCCCAATTAATCAAACAACTCTTAATTAGCCTATTAACAAAGTAAGTTGGCTGCACATGCTGTGATCAGATGGACGGAATAGAAGAAAGAGAGGAGAGGGAGAGGAGGAGGAGAGGAAGAGGAGGAGGAGAGGGAGAGTAGGATGAGAGGGAGAGGAGGAGGAGAGGGAGAGTAGGATGAGAGGGAGAGGAGGAGGAGAGGGAGAGGAGAATGAGAGGGAGAGGAGGGGGAGAGTTCTGAGGTTTCACGGCTGTAAGCAGAGAGGGAGGGAAAGAGGGAGAGAAGAGACGGGGGGAGAGAGAGAGAGTGATCGAGAAAGAAAAGAGAGGAGGACAGAGAGAAAGAGAAACAGAGAGATAGATAGATAGATATATAGAGAGATAGATAGAGAGATAGAGAGATAGAGAGATAGATAGATAGATAGATAGATAGATAGATAGATAGATAGATAGATAGATAGATAGATAGATAGATAGATAGATAGATAGATAGATAGATAGATAGATAGATTTTTTATTTTTTTATTTCACCTTTATTTAACCAGGTAGGTCAGTTGAGAACAAGTTCTCATTTGCAACTGCGACCTGGCCAAGACAAAGCAAATCAGTGCGACAAAAACAACACAGAGTTACACAGTAAACAGACATAGATAGATAGATAGATCTATCTGTATAAAGGGTTCTACATGGAACTCAAAAGGATTCTACATGGAACCAAAAGGGTGGAGACAGCACCTAAGAGCGTAGACAGAGAGAGGGATAGAACAGTAGAGAGAGATATTCCTCCTGCCCTTGGCCAGCTGAGAGGCCTCATCAGATTCCCAGCATGCTCTCTGTCCTGTGCCAGCGCCACAGCTGGGTGGAGCGGCATGATCGCTCATTCACCAAGCAGATTAACTCTGCGCTGCTAATCTGTCTCTTCACGATGTCCTGTCTACTCCCCTTCAGCAGCAGTGGGTCAGTCCTCTCTCTTTATGTAACAGCTGTGTGTGTCAGTCCTCTCTCTTTATGTAACAGCTGTGTGTGTGTCAGTCCTCTCTCTTTATGTAACAGCTGTGTGCGTGTCAGTCCTCTCTCTTTATGTAACAGCTGTGTGCGTGTCAGTCCTCTCTCTTTATGTAACAGCTGTGTGTGTGTCAGTCCTCTCTCTTTATGTAACAGCTGTGTGCGTGTCAGTCCTCTCTCTTTATGTAACAGCTGTGTGCGTGTCAGTCCTCTCTCTTTATGTAACAGCTGTGTGCGTGTCAGTCCTCTCTCTTTATGTAACAGCTGTGTGCGTGTCAGTCCTCTCTCTTTATGTAACAGCTGTGTGTGTGTCAGTCCTCTCTCTTTATGTAACAGCTGTGTGTGTGTCAGTCCTCTCTCTTTATGTAACAGCTGTGTGTGTGTGTCAGTCCTCTCTCTTTATGTAACAGCTGTGTGTGTGTCAGTCCTCTCTCTTTATGTAACAGCTGTGTGTGTGTCAGTCCTCTCTCTTTATGTAACAGCTGTGTGTGTGTGTCAGTCCTCTCTCTTTATGTAACAGCTGTGTGTGTGTCAGTCCTCTCTCTTTATGTAACAGCTGTTTGTGTGTCAGTCCTCTCTCTTTATGTAACAGCTGTGTGTGTGTCAGTCCTCTCTCTTTATGTAACAGCTGTGTGCGTGTCAGTCCTCTCTCTTTATGTAACAGCTGTGTGTGTGTCAGTCCTCTCTCTTTATGTAACAGCTGTGTGTGTGTGTCAGTCCTCTCTCTTTATTTAACAGCTGTGTGTGTGTCATTCCTCTCTCTTTATGTAACAGCTGTGTGTGTCAGTCCTCTCTCTTTATGTAACAGCTGTGTGTGTGTCATTCCTCTCTCTTTATTTAACAGCTGTGTGTGTGTCATTCCTCTCTCTTTATGTAACAGCTGTGTGTGTCAGTCCTCTCTCTTTATGTAACAGCTGTGTGTGTGTCAGTCCTCTCTCTTTATGTAACAGCTGTGTGTGTGTCAGTCCTCTCTCTTTATGTAACAGCTGTGTGTGTGTCAGTCCTCTCTCTTTATGTAACAGCTGTGTGTGTGTCAGTCCTCTCTCTTTATGTAACAGCTGTGTGTGTGTGTGTACACGTGTGTGTGTATGTTTGTGTGTGTGTGAGAGAGAGAGAGCCCAGCGACAAACGGAGGGCCGACATCATTCACTCTGTGGCCCAATTCACGTCAATCACGTGTCTCCTTGGCCTTCTCTCCCCTTACAGCTTTGCTCATCACAGGTATCATCACACAAACAGTATTTCACTAGCTGTAAATATCAGTAGAAATAGTGGTAAATTGTCCTGATGAAACACTTCTAGTCAAGCTGTTGTCTCCTCAAATCCTCACTGCTGGAATCACCACTGATAACGTCTGAACCAGAAGGTCCTATCTCAATATCCTACCAATCACTCAAGGAGGGTTTAGGGAGAATCCAAAGTCTCTTCGCTGTTAAAGCTGATTTAAAGATTAAAAGTACGGCGTTTTTAGTGAGGAGAACCTCTTGGAAGGACCGTTAAGGATTCTTAAGAGGGATTAAAGCACTTGTACCAACTGTTATTCATAGTATTGTCTAAAGGTTTTGGATTAAACCACTTCTACCAACTGTCTTTTCAATGGGTTTGGTGGAGATTACCGTAGCTAGACTCTCCTCTTAGAGAGAGAGCAGAACGGCATGAAACCAATAACCAGCTCTCTGCAACTGAGTCCTGATTGGCCTTTTTTTTACTTCACTGACTGAAATTCCTTGTTACTGAAACTGTTGTCACTCCTAACACCCACATCTACCACTACAGTAGAGTAGTGACCTCTGATCATCTAGCAGATCACCACTACAGTAGAGTAGTGACCTCTGATCATCTAGCAGATCACCACTACAGTAGAGTAGTGACCTCTGATCATCTAGCAGATCACCACTACAGTAGAGTAGTGACCTCTGATCATCTAGCAGATCACCACTACAGTAGAGTAGTAACCTCTGGAGCTCTGATCATCTAGCAGATCACCACTACAGTAGAGTAGTGACCTCTGATCATCTAGCAGATCACCACTACAGTAGAGTAGTGACCTCTGATCATCTAGCAGATCACCACTACAGTAGAGTAGTGACCTCTGATCATCTAGCAGATCACCACTACAGTAGAGTAGTGACCTCTGATCATCTAGCAGATCACCACTACAGTAGAGTAGTGACCTCTGGAGCTCTGATCATCTAGCAGATCACCACTACAGTAGAGTAGTGACCTCTGATCATCTAGCAGATCACCACTACAGTAGAGTAGTGACCTCTGATCATCTAGCAGATCACCACTACAGTAGAGTAGTAACCTCTGGAGCTCTGATCATCTAGCAGATCACCACTACAGTAGAGTAGTGACCTCTGATCATCTAGCAGATCACCACTACAGTAGAGTAGTGACCTCTGATCATCTAGCAGATCACCACTACAGTAGAGTAGTGACCTCTGATCATCTAGCAGATCACCACTACAGTAGAGTAGTGACCTCTGATCATCTAGCAGATCACCACTACAGTAGAGTAGTAACCTCTGGAGCTCTGATCATCTAGCAGATCACCACTACAGTAGAGTAGTAACCTCTGATTATCTAGCAGGTCACCACTACAGTAGAGTAGTGACCTCTGATCATCTAGCAGATCACCACTACAGTAGAGTAGTGACCTCTGATCATCTAGCAGATCACCACTACAGTAGAGTAGTGACCTCTGATCATCTAGCAGATCACCACTACAGTAGAGTAGTGACCTCTGATCATCTAGCAGATCACCACTACAGTAGAGTAGTGACCTCTGGAGCTCTGATCATCTAGCAGATCACCACTACAGTAGAGTAGTGACCTCTGATCATCTAGCAGATCACCACTACAGTAGAGTAGTGACCTCTGGAGCTCTGATCATCTAGCAGATCACCACTACAGTAGAGTAGTGACCTCTGATCATCTAGCAGATCACCACTACAGTAGAGTAGTGACCTCTGGAGCTCTGATCATCTAGCAGATCACCACTACAGTAGAGTAGTGACCTCTGATCATCTAGCAGATCACCACTACAGTAGAGTAGTGACCTCTGATCATCTAGCAGATCACCACTACAGTAGAGTAGTAACCTCTGGAGCTCTGATCATCTAGCAGATCACCACTACAGTAGAGTAGTGACCTCTGATCATCTAGCAGATCACCACTACAGTAGAGTAGTGACCTCTGATCATCTAGCAGATCACCACTACAGTAGAGTAGTGACCTCTGATCATCTAGCAGATCACCACTACAGTAGAGTAGTGACCTCTGATCATCTAGCAGATCACCACTACAGTAGAGTAGTAACCTCTGGAGCTCTGATCATCTAGCAGATCACCACTACAGTAGAGTAGTGACCTCTGATCATCTAGCAGATCACCACTACAGTAGAGTAGTGACCTCTGATCATCTAGCAGGTCACCACTACAGTAGAGTAGTGACCTTTTTACAGTTTTTTATGTCCAACAAAAACAAATAATACAACAAAAAACATAAATGGTTTATTTTGCTCAGAAAACTTGGGTTGCCAAATAAAATTGTCCGGTTGGGGAACCCTGTCTTAGGGTAAGATTTGAATAACCCTGATCTGGCAGATTCTCTACCAGCAGAATATTTATAAGGTCTATATATAATTCACAAGATGAAAGTGATATGAAATACGCAGACTAAGGTTTAAGTTTGACCTTATTTTAAAACATTTCATATCTTTTTAATCTTCTCTTTTAACTGAAACACTGTTTAGATCAGACTGGATCCAGACTGGATCCAGACTCCCTTGGTTAGGCTGAGGATGTATCGGGTACACTCAGGCCCAAAGCATGTGCATTGTTTAGTCTGGCAAAGCCAGACACAGCCAGTTGATTTGGGTTCTGCTGTTACAGCCCAGGAAAGCCAAGATGGCCCTGTAAATTAGCTTCGTCCCAGTCTGTTTAATTTCCATGTTCATTTACTGTCGGGACAGATGGTTGGTTCTCTCACGCAGGAGAAGGTGAAGTCCCTTGTTTTAGCATTGTTTTAATTCCTCTGTTGCTCCGCTGTAAGGTTGTCATCGGAGCTCTTTATAACACATCTGTTTCATACACTGAATAAGTTGTTATGGGGAAAATTGACTAAAATAGTTAATGAACCTTGTTACAGAAACACCAGAGAGAAAGATATCAACAAGTAATTTTTTTTATGTTACTTCCTAGAAGTAACTCATTGATATACATTTCCCAGAGGTAACCGAGAAGCCACACTTCACTTAATTAACTATCTCAGATAAGATAAGACTTGAACACAAGACAGCAGACGGAGCTCAACAGTACAGGACAATGCGACCAACATCTCAATCAGTTCATGTGACAGAGATTAATTTATAGACAGGCATTAGTAATCAATGATGAACAACCAATACTCATCCTTACACTGGCTCTAATGTACAATGAAGATAAAGACACAAATTATACAGTATATCACACATGTATTATTAATGGTACTCAACTAACTGTTTCATTTAATTTATGTAAAAGGACAAGAGAGGGAGAGATGTGTTGAGACGTTTAATGTCCTGGGACTCTGATAGAGTCTTAACACCCCAACAATTAAACCTCCACCATCCTTCTCCCATACCATATACTAGCCAGCACAGTAACACCAGCTCTGTGTTAAACCAACCAGCTCTATGAAATACACTAACACCAGCTCTGTGTTATACCAACCAGCTCTATGAAATACACTAACACCAGCTCTGTGTTATACCAACCAGCTCTATGAAATACACTAACACCAGCTCTGTGTTATACCAACCAGCTCTATGATATACACTAACACCAGCTCTGTGTTATACCAACCAGCTCTATGAAATACACTAACACCAGCTCTGTGTTAAACCAACCAGCTCTATGAAATACACTAACACCAGCTCTGTGTTATACCAACCAGCTCTATGAAATACACTAACACCAGCTCTGTGTTATACCAACCAGCTCTATGAAATACACTAACACCAGCTCTGTGTTAAACCAACCAGCTCTATGAAATACACTAACACCAGCTCTGTGTTATACCAACCAGCTCTATGATATACATTAACACCAGCTCTGTGTTATACCAACCAGCTCTATGAAATACACTAACACCAGCTCTGTGTTATACCAACCAGCTCTATGATATACATTAACACCAGCTCTGTGTTATACCAACCAGCTCTATGAAATACATTAACACCAGCTCTGTGTTATACCAACCAGCTCTATGATATACACTAACACCAGCTCTGTGTTATACCAACCAGCTCTATGAAATACATTAACACCAGCTCTGTGTTATACCAACCAGCTCTATGATATACACAGTAACACCAGCTCTGTGTTAAACCAACCAGCTCTATGATATACACAGTAACACCAGCTCTGTGTTAAACCAACCAGCTCTATGATATACAGTAACACCAGCTCTGTGTTAAACCAACCAGCTCTATGATATACAGTAACACCAGCTCTGTGTTAAACCAACCAGCTCTATGATATACACAGTAACACCAGCTCTGTGTTAAACCAACCAGCTCTATGATATACACAGTAACACCAGCTCTGTGTTAAACCAACCAGCTCTATGAAATACACTAACACCAGCTCTGTGTTAAACCAACCAGCTCTATGAAATACACTAACACCAGCTCTGTGTTAAACCAACCAGCTCTATGATATACACAGTAACACCAGCTCTGTGTTAAACCAACCAGCTCTATGAAATACATTAACACCAGCTCTGTGTTATACCAGCCAGCTCTATGATATACACTAACACCAGCTCTGTGTTAAACCAGCCAGCTCTATGATATACACTAACACCAGCTCTGTGTTATACCAGCCAGCTCTATGATATACACTAACACCAGCTCTGTGTTATACCAGCCAGCTCTATGATATACACTAACACCAGCTCTGTGTTATACCAACCAGCTCTATGATATACACTAACACCAGCTCTGTGTTATACCAACCAGCTCTATGAAATACACTAACACCAGCTCTGTGTTAAACCAACCAGCTCTATGATATACACTAACACCAGCTCTGTGTTATACCAACCAGCTCTATGAAATACAGTAACACCAGCTCTGTGTTAAACCAACCAGCTCTATGATATACAGTAACACCAGCTCTGTGTTATACCAACCAGCTCTATGAAATACACTAACACCAGCTCTGTGTTATACCAACCAGCTCTATGAAATACACTAACACCAGCTCTGTGTTATACCAACCAGCTCTATGATATACACTAACACCAGCTCTGTGTTATACCAGCCAGCTCTATGAAATACACTAACACCAGCTCTGTGTTATACCAACCAGCTCTATGATATACATTAACACCAGCTCTGTGTTATACCAACCAGCTCTATGAAATACATTAACACCAGCTCTGTGTTATACCAACCAGCTCTATGATATACACTAACACCAGCTCTGTGTTATACCAACCAGCTCTATGAAATACATTAACACCAGCTCTGTGTTATACCAACCAGCTCTATGATATACACAGTAACACCAGCTCTGTGTTAAACCAACCAGCTCTATGATATACACAGTAACACCAGCTCTGTGTTAAACCAACCAGCTCTATGATATACAGTAACACCAGCTCTGTGTTAAACCAACCAGCTCTATGATATACAGTAACACCAGCTCTGTGTTAAACCAACCAGCTCTATGATATACACAGTAACACCAGCTCTGTGTTAAACCAACCAGCTCTATGATATACACAGTAACACCAGCTCTGTGTTAAACCAACCAGCTCTATGAAATACACTAACACCAGCTCTGTGTTAAACCAACCAGCTCTATGAAATACACTAACACCAGCTCTGTGTTAAACCAACCAGCTCTATGATATACACAGTAACACCAGCTCTGTGTTAAACCAACCAGCTCTATGAAATACATTAACACCAGCTCTGTGTTATACCAGCCAGCTCTATGATATACACTAACACCAGCTCTGTGTTAAACCAGCCAGCTCTATGATATACACTAACACCAGCTCTGTGTTATACCAGCCAGCTCTATGATATACACTAACACCAGCTCTGTGTTATACCAGCCAGCTCTATGATATACACTAACACCAGCTCTGTGTTATACCAACCAGCTCTATGATATACACTAACACCAGCTCTGTGTTATACCAACCAGCTCTATGAAATACACTAACACCAGCTCTGTGTTAAACCAACCAGCTCTATGATATACACTAACACCAGCTCTGTGTTATACCAACCAGCTCTATGAAATACAGTAACACCAGCTCTGTGTTAAACCAACCAGCTCTATGATATACAGTAACACCAGCTCTGTGTTATACCAACCAGCTCTATGAAATACACTAACACCAGATCTGTGTTATACCAACCAGCTCTATGAAATACACTAACACCAGCTCTGTGTTATACCAACCAGCTCTATGAAATACACTAACACCAGCTCTGTGTTATACCAACCAGCTCTATGAAATACACTAACACCAGCTCTGTGTTAAACCAACCAGCTCTATGAAATACACTAACACCAGCTCTGTGTTATACCAACCAGCTCTATGAAATACACTAACCCCAGCTCTGTGTTATACCAACCAGCTCTATGATATACACTAACACCAGCTCTGTGTTATACCAACCAGCTCTATGAAATACACTAACACCAGCTCTGTGTTATACCAGCCAGCTCTATGAAATACACTAACACCAGCTCTGTGTTAAACCAACCAGCTCTATGAAATACACTAACACCAGCTCTGTGTTAAACCAACCAGCTCTATGAAATACACTAACACCAGCTCTGTGTTATACCAACCAGCTCTATGAAATACACTAACACCAGCTCTGTGTTATACCAACCAGCTCTATGATATACACTAACACCAGCTCTGTGTTATACCAGCCAGCTCTATGAAATACACTAACACCAGCTCTGTGTTATACCGACCAGCTCTATGAAATACACTAACACCAGCTCTGTGTTAAACCAACCAGCTCTATGAAATACACTAACACCAGCTCTGTGTTAAACCAACCAGCTCTATGAAATACACTAACACCAGCTCTGTGTTATACCAACCAGCTCTATGAAATACACTAACACCAGCTCTGTGTTATACCAACCAGCTCTATGAAATACACTAACACCAGCTCTGTGTTATACCAGCCAGCTCTATGAAATACACTAACACCAGCTCTGTGTTAAACCAACCAGCTCTATGAAATACACTAACACCAGCTCTGTGTTAAACCAACCAGCTCTATGAAATACACTTACACCAGCTCTGTGTTATACCAACCAGCTCTATGAAATACACTAACACCAGCTCTGTGTTAAACCAACCAGCTCTATGAAATACACTAACACCAGCTCTGTGTTATACCAACCAGCTCTATGAAATACACTAACACCAGCTCTGTGTTATACCAACCAGCTCTATGATATACACTAACACCAGCTCTGTGTTATACCAGCCAGCTCTATGAAATACACTAACACCAGCTCTGTGTTATACCAACCAGCTCTATGAAATACACTAACACCAGCTCTGTGTTAAACCAACCAGCTCTATGAAATACACTAACACCAGCTCTGTGTTAAACCAACCAGCTCTATGAAATACACTAACACCAGCTCTGTGTTATACCAACCAGCTCTATGAAATACACTAACACCAGCTCTGTGTTATACCAACCAGCTCTATGAAATACACTAACACCAGCTCTGTGTTATACCAGCCAGCTCTATGAAATACACTAACACCAGCTCTGTGTTAAACCAACCAGCTCTATGAAATACACTAACACCAGCTCTGTGTTAAACCAACCAGCTCTATGAAATACACTAACACCAGCTCTGTGTTATACCAACCAGCTCTATGAAATACACTAACACCAGCTCTGTGTTATACCAACCAGCTCTATGAAATACACTAACACCAGCTCTGTGTTATACCAACCAGCTCTATGAAATACACTAACACCAGCTCTGTGTTATACCAGCCAGCTCTATGAAATACACTAACACCAGCTCTGTGTTATACCAACCAGCTCTATGATATACACTAACACCAGCTCTGTGTTATACCAACCAGCTCTATGAAATACACTAACACCAGCTCTGTGTTATACCAACCAGCTCTATGAAATACATTAACACCAGCTCTGTGTTATACCAACCAGCTCTATGAAATACACTAACACCAGCTCTGTGTTATACCAGCCAGCTCTATGAAATACGTTAACACCAGCTCTGTGTTATACCAGCCAGCTCTATGAAATACACTAACACCAGCTCTGTGTTATACCAGCCAGCTCTATGAAATACACTAACACCAGCTCTGTGTTATACCAACCAGCTCTATGATATACACTAACACCAGCTCTGTGTTATACCAACCAGCTCTATGAAATACACTAACACCAGCTCTGTGTTATACCAGCCAGCTCTATGAAATACACTAACACCAGCTCTGTGTTATACCAACCAGCTCTATGAAATACATTAACACCAGCTCTGTGTTATACCAGCCAGCTCTATGAAATACACTAACACCAGCTCTGTGTTATACCAGCCAGCTCTATGAAATACACTAACACCAGCTCTGTGTTATACCAACCAGCTCTATGAAATACACTAACACCAGCTCTGTGTTATACCAACCAGCTCTATGAAATACACTAACACCAGCTCTGTGTTATACCAGCCAGCTCTATACGGTACAGTAACCACAGCTCTGCTCTATGCTGAGTTATCTTATGAATTCTCATTACGCATATTCCCCATCTCTAAACATCAGTTCAAAGAGAGACAGGGAATCAGTTACTCTGTTAGGACCTGATCTGTTAACTGATCACCTCACAACAGCAGATCAAAGAGAGACAGGGAAACATTTACTCTGTTACGACCTGATCTTCTCCCAGTCTTCTCTGTCTTCTCCCAGTCTTCTCTGTCTTCTCCCAGTCTTCTGTCTTCTCACAGTCTTCTCTGTCTTCTCCCAGTCTTCTCTGTCTTCTCCCAGTCTTCTGTCTTCTCACAGTCTTCTCTGTCTTCTCCTGGTCTTCTCTGTCTTCTCCCAGTCTTCTCTGTCTTCTCCCAGCAGAACCATTACAACCTAAATGACACCCTATTCCCTACATAGTCAACTACTTTTGACCAGGGCAGTACACAATGTATATTCAGAGGTAATGTGGGTTTGGTTTACTATGTGACCACAATATACTATACACAATGTGACCACAATATACTATATACTATATACTATGTGACCACAATATACTATAAACAATGTGACACAATATACTATAAACAATGTGACACAATATACTATATACTACATACTATGTGACCACAATATACTATATACTATGTGACCACAATATACTATATACTATGTGACCACAATATACTATTCACAATGTGACCACAATATACTATATACTATGTGACCACAATATACTATACACAATGTGACCACAATATACTATATACTATGTGACCACAATATACTATATACTATGTGACCACAATATACTATATACTATGTGATCACAATATACTATATACTATGTGACCACAATATACTATATACTATGTGACCACAATATACTATACACAATGCGACCACAATATACTATATACTATG
Source organism: Thymallus thymallus (assembly GCA_023634145.1). Classification (NCBI taxonomy): domain Eukaryota; kingdom Metazoa; phylum Chordata; class Actinopteri; order Salmoniformes; family Salmonidae; genus Thymallus; species Thymallus thymallus. The sequence continues at coordinate 652,344 of JAKYLM010000065.1, forward strand.
TGACCACAATATACTATATACTATGTGACCACAATATACTATATACTATGTGACACAATATACTATAAACAATGTGACACAATATACTATAAACAATGTGACACAATATACTATATACTATGTGACCACAATATACTATATACTATGTGACCACAATATACTATATACTATGTGACCACAATATACTATATACTATGTGACCACAATATACTATATACTATGTGACCACAATATACTATATACTATGTGACCACAATATACTATATACTATGTGACACAATATACTATAAACAATGTGACACAATATACTATATACTATGTGACCACAATATACTATACACAATGTGACCACAATATACTATATACTATGTGACCACAATATACTATATACTATGTGACCACAATATACTATATACTATGTGACCACAATATACTATATACTATGTGACCACAATATACTATATACTATGTGACCACTATATACTATATACTATGTGACCACAATATACTATATACTATGTGACCACAATATACTATATACTATGTGACCACAATATACTATACACAATGTGACCACAATATACTATATACTATGTGACCACAATATACTATATACTATGTGACCACAATATACTATATACTATGTGACCACAATATACTATACACAATGTGACCACAATATACTATATACTATGTGACCACAATATACTATATACTATGTGACCACAATATACTATATACTATGTGGCCACAATATACTATATGCTATGTGACCACAATATACTATATACTCAACCATATTTTATTAAACATTCTTTCCTGTGACTCTTTTTTCACACAAAAAACACTATTTTGCAGTCGATAAGGGAAGCACAAAAATATATTCTTTACCTCAGCAGGTGACATCCTTGTTCTTGGCAGAAAGTGTTTGTCTTACGATCAGAAGGAAAAAATACTGTTTTCCCCAAATTCATATCTCCTATTACCACTCCTCAGTGAAATACCAATGAACCCGTTTTCATGAAGGGATGAGTTTAGAAGGAGTGGTGCATCAGAATAAGCTCTACAGATTGAGGAAGTTATTTATTCAAAGCGTTGCAGTATATCAAATAGATTTAACTGTGACTGAACATGCAACATTTCTGTCTCTTTCATAAAAAGACGAGTCTTAATCTAATCTACAGATTGAGAGTTTAAATTATTCAAATACCTTTCTGAAAGCTCCGGTATCTCAAATATACATTTAAGCAAGAGTGAACCTGCTCATTTCAGACTCCTCCTAACTAAAAGCAAAACATACTGTTTCTGTGAAAGGAGGTACAGCAAAAACAACATGTACAGTTGGAGAGTGTTTTTTAAATGACTATAAGCAGGAGTGAAACTGCATACACTCCATCTTTACTAAAACAGGTTCATCAAAATCAAATCTACACTTTCAGAGTGTTATTCAAATAACTTAAGCATGAGTGACTCTGCATATATTTCTGTCCCTTTCTGTCCCTTTCTGCACGTGTCAACTGCCTTCCCCCATGCAGTTCCCTGCCAGCTGTCTGGCTGCGTGAGGCTGTGTGACTATCTCCTCTAGTCAGATATTCCATGGTTGATACAGGGACTAATGAGGTGTGAAGGTGACAAACCCAAAAGCATCGGGTACAAGCCCCTCCGCCACCCACACCTGTCAGGAGCAGAAACGATATGGCTGTTTAGGAACAGAACAGAGATGATATGGCTGTTTAAGAACAGAACAGAGATGATATGGCTGTTTAAGAACAGAACAGAGATGATATGGCTGTTTAGGAACAGAACAGAGATGATATGGCTGTTTAAGAACAGAACAGAGATGATATGGCTGTTTAAGAACAGAACAGAGATGATATGGCTGTTTAAGAGCAGAACAGAGATGATATGGCTGTTTAAGAGCAGAACAGAGATGATATGGCTGTTTAAGAACAGAACAGAGATGATATGGCTGTTTAAGAACAGAACAGAGATGATATGGCTGTTTAAGAACAGAACAGAGATGATATGGCTGTTTAAGAACAGAGCAGAGATGATATGGCTGTTTAAGAACAGAACAGAGATGATATGGCTGTTTAAGAACAGAGCAGAGATGATATGGCTGTTTAAGAACAGAACAGAGATTATATGGCTGTTTAAGAACAGAACAGAGATGATATGGCTGTTTAAGAACAGAGCAGAGATGATATGGCTGTTTAAGAACAGAGCAGAGATGATATGGCTGTTTAAGAGCAGAACAGATGATATGGCTGAGGACATCAAACTGTCTTTAACTTTACAGAGGAGGACATCAAACTGTCTTTAACTTTACAGAGGAGGACATCAAACTGTCTTTAACTTTACAGAGGAGGACATCAAACTGTCTTTAACTTTACAGAGGAGGACATCAAACTGTCTTTAACTTTACAGAGGAGGACGTCTTTACAGAGAACAAGTTGTCTTAATTGTTCCTAAAGATCTTTATGATCATATTAGTGATCATATTAACGTCTTCCATAGAAACAATTAACCCTGGATTATGTTTCCCTGTTGTGACCTTAGTGTGCGTCTTTAGCTCCTGATATAATGTCTTACAACAACAACAACAACAACAACAACAACAACAAAACAACAACAACAACAACAAAACAACAAAAACTTTTCCTTTTGAACTCAAGAAAGTCTTTGTAAATAAATCACTCACTTGGTGAAAGCAGGGAATGCAAATTCTGACAGATTTATGTTGTATAAACAGAACAATATTGCTGCATCAAATATGCATGGGTCCCCCTGTACAATAAGCAATGAATAAGCTCATTGTTTCATCTATATTCTATACATTACTGAAAATGCAATCACGCAGCTCTGATGTCTGATCCATCAAGCCAGAGCTAGGAGAAACAGGGGGGTAGAGAGAGAGAGAGAGAGAGAGACAGAGAGACAGGAAAAAGAGAGAGAGAGAGACAGAGACAGAGAGACAGGAAAAAGAGAGAGAGAGAGAGAGAGAGAGAAAGAGAAGGAGAAAGAGAAAGAGAAAGAGAGGAAAAAGAGAGAGAAGTCAGAACAATTCCACATTGCTCGGGAGAGACATGAATTTCCTGAAGTGGGACACAGGGGTGAATGATGTCGGCCCTGTGTGGAATTACAAGCAGAAGTAGACGCTGGGCTCAACACTCTGCTCTCTCTCTCTCACACAAACACACACATACACAGCTCTTACATAAATTTCTCACCTGACAACTTATTTTCTGGGCGGATGAGAAGATGTTTCAATGGGTGTGACACAGAGAGAGAGAGAGGGATGGAGAGAGAGATGGAAGGATGAGGTAGGGATGGAGGGATAGGAAGAGATTAGGACCGCCCACTAGATGCTGATGAGGTTAACACCATAGAGATAGACAAGTCCTCTTCAGGTAGACACCACAGAGATAGACAAGTCCTCTTCAGGTAGACACCACCAAGATAGACAAGTCCTCTTCAGGTTAACACCACCGAGATAGACAAGTCCTCTTCAGGTAGACACCACCGAGATAGACAAGTCCTCTTCAGGTTAACACCACCGAGATAGACAAGTCCTCTTCAGGTAGACACCACCGAGATAGACAAGTCCTCTTCAGGTTAACACCACCGAGATAGACAAGTCCTCTTCAGGTAGACACCACCGAGATAGACAAGTCCTCTTCAGGTTAACACCACCGAGATAGACAAGTCCTCTTCAGGTAGACACCACAGAGATAGACAAGTCCTCTTCAGGTAGACACCACCGAGATAGACAAGTCCTCTTCAGGTAGACACCACCGAGATAGACAAGTCCTCTTCAGGTTAACACCACCGAGATAGACAAGTCCTCTTCAGGTTAACACCACCGAGATAGACAAGTCCTCTTCAGGTAGACACCACCGAGATAGACAAGTCCTCTTCAGGTTAACACCACCGAGATAGACAAGTCCTCTTCAGGTTAACGCCACCGAGATAGACAAGTCCTCTTCAGGTAGACACCACCGAGATAGACAAGTCCTCTTCAGCTCGGTACCATTATATAGGAGAGCATGAAAACATGGTGAAAACTGACTACATTTTCTACACTCGTAAAAGTGCTATCTGTAACCTAAAAGGGTTATTAGGCTGTACCCATAGGAGAACCCTTTGAATAACCCTTTTTCTAATAGTGCAAATATACCACACAGATGTTTCCCTTGATGGGCTGAATAAAACTTGCCTACCAGTCATAACAGCGTGATGTGGAAACAGACCCAGTTTCTCTCCAGCTGAAACGAGTGATGTAGACCCAGACTCTCTCCAGCTGAAACCAGTGATGTAGACCCAGTCTCTCTCCAGCTGAAACCAGTGATGTAGACCCAGTCTCTCTCCAGCTGAAACGAGTGATGTAGACCCAGTCTCTCTCCAGCTGAAACCAGTGATGTAGTCCCAGTCTCTCTCCAGCTGAAACCAGTGATGTAGACCCAGTCTCTCTCCACCTGAAACCAGTGATGTAGACCCAGTCTCTCTCCAGCTGAAACCAGTGATGTAGACCCAGTCTCTCTCCAGCTGTAACCAGTGATGTAGACCCAGTCTTTCTCCAGCTGAAACCCATGATGTAGACCCAGTCTCTCACCAGCTGAAACCAGTGATGTAGACCCAGACTCTCTCCAGCTGAAACCAGTGATGTAGACCCAGTCTCTCTCCAGCTGAAACCAGTGATGTAGACCCAGTCTCTCTCCAGCTGAAACCAGTGATGTAGACCCAGACTCTCTCCAGCTGAAACCAGTGATGTAGACCCAGTCTCTCTCCAGCTGAAACCAGTGATGTAGACCCAGACTCTCTCCAGCTGAAACCAGTGATGTAGACCCAGACTCTCTCCAGCTGAAACCAGTGATGTAGACCCAGTCTCTCTCCAGCTGAAACCAGTGATGTAGACCCAGACTCTCTCCAGCTGAAACCAGTGATGTAGACCCAGTCTCTCTAAAGCTGAAACCAGTGATGTAGACCCAGACTCTGTGGTAAAAACAGGTGGGTAAACACTGATCGTGGTAAATAAAGCAATGCTCCATATATTTCCATTGTATGTTTCCGCTATAGGTGGATAAACACTTCCGAGGCCTTACGTGGCGGCATACCGACTTCTGAAGGTGTCGTTGTCATGACAGCTGGGTGGGATGACTTAGCTGTGTGTGTGTGTGTGTGTGGCTCTAAGGAAGGATCTAAGGGATGGAGACAGATTGAGATGGTTCTTTACAGAAGAGGATTACGGGTAGGTAATGTGTAAAGTCACACCTGGCCGTCTGGACTGCAGCTGATTTAATCAATGGATTATCTTCACAGAGACAGGAGATCGATTCAAGCAACTTTACTTCAGTCACACTCAAATACACACACTGCTATAAGACACTGCCCTCTTCACTCACACACACTGCTATAAGACACTGCCCTCTTCACTCACACACACTGCTATCAGACACTGCCCTCTTCACTCACACACACTGCTATCAGACACTGCCCTCTTCACTCACACACACACTGCTATCAGACACTGCCCTCTTCACTCACACACTGCTATCAGACACTGCCCTCTTCACTCACACACACTGCTATAAGACACTGCCCTCTTCACTCACACACACTGCTATCAGAAACTGCCCTCTTCACTCACACACTGCTATAAGACACTGCCCTCTTCACTCACACACACACTGCTATCAGACACTGCCCTCTTCACTCACACACACACTGCTATCAGACACTGCCCTCTTCACTCACACACTGCTATCAGACACTGCCCTCTTCACTCACACACACTGCTATAAGACACTGCCCTCTTCACTCACACACACACTGCTATCAGACACTGCCCTCTTCACTCACACACACACTGCTATAAGACACTGCCCTCTTCACTCACACACACTGCTATCAGACACTGCCCTCTTCACTCACACACTGCTATAAGACACTGCCCTCTTCACTCACACACACTGCTATAAGACACTGCCCTCTTCACTCACACACTGCTATCAGACACTGCCCTCTTCACTCACACACTGCTATCAGACACTGCCCTCTTCACTCACACACTGCTATCAGACACTGCCCTCTTCACTCACACACTGCTATCAGACACTGCCCTCTTCACTCACACACTGCTATCAGACACTGCCCTCTTCACTCACACACTGCTATAAGACACTGCCCTCTTCACTCACACACACTGCTATCAGACACTGCCCTCTTCACTCACACACACTGCTATCAGACACTGCCCTCTTCACTCACACACTGCTATCAGACACTGCCCTCTTCACTCACACACACTGCTATCAGACACTGCCCTCTTCACTCACACACTGCTATAAGACACTGCCCTCTTCACTCACACACACTGCTATCAGACACTGCCCTCTTCACTCACACACACTGCTATCAGACACTGCCCTCTTCACTCACACACACTGCTATAAGACACTGCCCTCTTCACTCACACACTGCTATAAGACACTGCCCTCTTCACTCACTCACACACTGCTATCAGACACTGCCCTCTTCACTCACTCACACACTGCTATCAGACACTGCCCTCTTCACTCACTCACACACACTGCTATCAGACACTGCCCTCTTCACTCACTCACACACACTGCTATCAGACACTGCCCTCTTCACTCACTCACACACACTGCTATCAGACACTGCCCTCTTCACTCACTCACACACACTGCTATCAGACACGGCCCTCTTCACTCACACACACTGCTATCAGACACTGCCCTCTTCACTCACACACACTGCTATCAGACACTGCCCTCTTCACTCACTCACACACACTGCAATCAGACACTGCCCTCTTCACTCACTCACACACACTGCTATCAGACACTGCCCTCTTCACTCACTCACACACACTGCTATCAGACACTGCCCTCTTCACTCTCACACACACTGCTATCAGACACTGCCCTCTTCATCACTCACACACACTGCTATCAGACACTGCCCTCTTCACTCACTCACACACACTGCTATCAGACACTGCCCTCTTCACTCACTCACACACTGCTATCAGACACTGCCCTCTTCACTCACTCACACACTGCTATCAGACACTGCCCTCTTCACTCACACACACTGCTATCAGACACTGCCCTCTTCACTCACTCACACACTGCTATCAGACACTGCCCTCTTCACTCACACACACTGCTATCAGACACTGCCCTCTTCACTCACTCACACACACTGCTATCAGACACTGCCCTCTTCACTCACACACACTGCTATCAGACACGGCCCTCTTCACTCACACACACTGCTATCAGACACTGCCCTCTTCACTCACACACACTGCTATCAGACACTGCCCTCTTCACTCACACACACTGCTATCACACACTGCCCTCTTCACTCACTCACACACACTGCTATCAGACACTGCCCTCTTCACTCACTCACACACTGCTATCAGACACTGCCCTCTTCACTCACACACACTGCTATCAGACACTGCCCTCTTCACTCACTCTCACACACTGCTATCAGACACTGCCCTCTTCACTCACTCACACACTGCTATCAGACACTGCCCTCTTCACTCACACACACACTGCTATCAGACACTGCCCTCTTCACTCACTCACACACACTGCTATCAGACACTGCCCTCTTCACTCACACACACTGCTATCAGACACTGCCCTCTTCACTCACTCACACACACTGCTATCAGACACTGCCCTCTTCACTCACACACACTGCTATCAGACACTGCCCTCTTCACTCACTCACACACTGCTATCAGACACTGCCCTCTTCACTCACACACACTGCTATCAGACACTGCCCTCTTCACTCACACACACTGCTATCAGACACTGCCCTCTTCACTCACACACACTGCTATCAGACACTGCCCTCTTCACTCACTAATGCTGTAAATCTTTAAAACAGTTTTGATAAAGCGCCTTTCAATAATGCGGTCATGCTACTTTTCAAAGACACTTCAAGACTTCTGAAAATATTTCTGTTTTTTTATGCTTTTTTTTCATTCTCCAACTATCCTGTTTATTTTGGACTGAGACAGGATGATATTAAGAGACAGGATAATATTAAGAGACAGGATGGTTTTAAGAGACAGGATGGTTTTAAGAGACAGGGTGATACTATGAGACAGGGTGATACTATGAGACAGGGTGATACTATGAGACAGGGTGATACTATGAGACAGGGTGATACTATGAGACAGGGTTATACTATGAGACAGGATGATTTTAAGAGACAGGGTGATACTATGAGACAGGGTGATACTATGAGACAGGGTGATACTATGAGACAGGGTGATACTATGAGACAGGGTGATACTATGAGACAGGGTGATACTATGAGGAGGCAGTGTCTTCTCTAGAACAGAACCTGAGACAGTATTGTGTTGCTGTGGGTTTTATTTAGTATTTGTTCATGCATCCTGTGTGTGTACTGTAATAGATCTGGAGATTGTCTAGGTGACAAGACTTTGACTGTCACCTTTTTACACCAAAGTGTGTGTGTCATCAAAGTGTGTGTGTGTGTCACCAAAGTGAGCAATGAATGTAATTTGAAGACAAAAAGAACAATCATATTTTTTCATAACCGTCACACGGTTGGTTTGAGAAGAATGCCTCTGAAAGTGTTAGATATGTATCTAAGCTAAATATGGTGAGCTTGAACCCCAAACAGTGTCTATTATGGGATGGAGAAATGCCTTGTCAGTCATTTGTGGTGGAAACACCGTTTGTGTGTGTGTGTGTGAGAGATTGTGTGTGTGTGTGTGTGTGTGTGTGTGTGTATGTGTGTGTGTGTGTGTAATAGACCTGTACTCTAAACAAATTGCAACAACAGAAATCTGTATCCGTCAGCTAATTTATATTTTTATATTAACATTCCACTTTTATCTGAACAAAGTGTAAGAAATTAAAATCGTGACATATTTCCTTTTGATTGAGATGATCGGTCATTTATCTTATCCATATTTTATTTGCATATTTTTTTCACAAACAGAAAATATGCTCACTAGGCATATATTTTAGATTGAGCTTCAATAACAAGGAGATATATTATACTCCCTCTCTTTCAAGTGATTGAGCTTCAATAACAAGGAGATATATTATACTCCCTCTCTCTCAAGTGAGAATCAGTAGCAGTAGTAATGTAGACACACTTCATCTGATTTGACTCTAACTGTCATTGACCACAGAGTCAAAATGGAGGCCATAGTATTAAGAGCCCTTGAACAGCGAGAGTCATTAGTTCCATATATTACTACAGGCTCCCTGACTGCATCCCAAATGGCACCATATTGGGGGGCTCTTTTTAACAGGGTCCATGGGGAACCGGGGGCTATTTGGACCCATACAGGGTCCATAGGGAACTGGGGGCTATTTGGACCCGTACAGGGTCCATAGGGAACCGGCGCTATTTGCGACACAGACCCTGACTCTACTGTCAAGCATTACAGTCCACACTCCAGCAAAAATGCATCTATTTGCAATAAACATATATCTAAAACAATCCTCTGGGCAGGTGATGTGATGGCAGGTAGACCTATGTGGGGCTGCTGGCATTGAAAAGGAGTTCGAATGACAGGCCTTAAGGTTATTATAGCTGGTGGTGGTGGGGAGGTGGATGGTTATTATAGCTGGTGGTGGTGGGGAGGTGGATGGTTATTATAGCTGGTGGTGGTGGGGAGGTGGATGGTTATTATAGATGGTGGTGGTGGTGGGGAGGTGGTGGTTATTATAGCTGGTGGTGGTGGGGAGGTGGATGGTTATTATAGCTGGTGGTGGTGGGGAGGTGGATGGTTATTATAGATGGTGGTGGTGGTGGGGAGGTGGTGGTTATTATAGCTGGTGGTGGTGCGGAGGTGGATGGTTATCATAGCTGGTGGTGGTGGGGAGGTGGTGGTTATTATAGCTGGTGGTGGTGGTGGGGAGGTGGATGGTTATTATAGATGGTGGTGGTGGTGGGGAGGTGGATGGTTATTATAGCTGGTGGTGGTGGGGAGGTGGATGGTTATTATAGATGGTGGTGGTGGTGGGGAGGTGGATGGTTATTATAGCTGGTGGTGGTGGGGAGGTGGATGGTTATTATAGATGGTGGTGGTGGGGAGGTGGTGGTTATTATAGATGGTGGTGGTGGTGGGGAGGTGGATGGTTATTATAGATGGTGGTGGTGGGGAGGTGGTGGTTATTATAGATGGTGGTGGTGGTGGGGAGGTGGATGGTTATTATAGCTGGTGGTGGTGGGGAGGTGGATGGTTATTATAGATGGTGGTGGTGGTGGGGAGGTGGATGGTTATTATAGCTGGTGGTGGTGGGGAGGTGGTGGTTATTATAGATGGTGGTGGTGGTGGGGAGGTGGATGGTTATTATAGCTGGTGGTGGTGGGGAGGTGGTGGTTATTATAGCTGGTGGTGGTGGGGAGGTGGATGGTTATTATAGCTGGTGGTGGTGGGGAGGTGGATGGTTATTATAGATGGTGGTGGTGGGGATGTGGATGGTTATTATAGATGGTGGTGGTGGGGAGGTGGTGGTTATTATAGCTGGTGGTGGTGGGGAGGTGGATGGTTATTATAGCTGGTGGTGGTGGAGAGGTGGTGGTTATTATAGATGGTGGTGGTGGGGAGGTGGTGGTTATTATAGCTGGTGGTGGTGGGGAGGTGGATGGTTATTATAGATGGTGGTGGTGGGGAGGTGGATGGTTATTATAGCTGGTGGTGGTGGGGAGGTGGATGGTTATTATAGATGGTGGTGGTGGGGAGGTGGTGGTTATTATAGCTGGTGGTGGTGGGGAGGTGGATGGTTATTATAGCTGGTGGTGGTGGGGAGGTGGATGGTTATTATAGCTGGTGGTGGTGGGGAGGTGGATGGTTATTATAGCTGGTGGTGGTGGGGAGGTGGATGGTTATTATAGATGGTGGTGGTGGAGAGGTGGTGGTTATTATAGATGGTGGTGGTGGTGGGGAGGTGGATGGTTATTATAGCTGGTGGTGGTGGGGAGGTGGTGGTTATTATAGCTGGTGGTGGTGGAGAGGTGGTGGTTATTATAGATGGTGGTGGTGGAGAGGTGGTGGTTATTATAGATGGTGGTGGTGGTGGGGAGGTGGTGGTTATTATAGCTGGTGGTGGTGGGGAGGTGGATGGTTATTATAGATGGTGGTGGTGGTGGGGAGGTGGTGGTTATTATAGCTGGTGGTGGTGGGGAGGTGGTGGTTATTATAGCTGGTGGTGGTGGGGAGGTGGTGGTTATTATAGATGGTGGTGGTGGGGAGGTGGTGGTTATTATAGATGGTGGTGGTGGTGGGGAGGTGGATGGTTATTATAGCTGGTGGTGGTGGGGAGGTGGATGGTTATTATAGATGGTGGTGGTGGGGAGGTGGATGGTTATTATAGCTGGTGGTGGTGGGGAGGTGGTGGTTATTATAGATGGTGGTGGTGGTGGGGAGGTGGATGGTTATTATAGCTGGTGGTGGTGGGGAGGTGGATGGTTATTATAGATGGTGGTGGTGGGGAGGTGGTGGTTATTATAGATGGTGGTGGTGGTGGGGAGGTGGATGGTTATTATAGATGGTGGTGGTGGGGAGGTGGTGGTTATTATAGATGGTGGTGGTGGTGGGGAGGTGGATGGTTATTATAGCTGGTGGTGGTGGGGAGGTGGATGGTTATTATAGCTGGTGGTGGTGGGGAGGTGGATGGTTATTATAGATGGTGGTGGTGGGGAGGTGGTGGTTATTATAGATGGTGGTGGTGGTGGGGAGGTGGATGGTTATTATAGATGGTGGTGGTGGGGAGGTGGTGGTTATTATAGATGGTGGTGGTGGTGGGGAGGTGGATGGTTATTATAGCTGGTGGTGGTGGGGAGGTGGATGGTTATTATAGATGGTGGTGGTGGTGGGGAGGTGGATGGTTATTATAGCTGGTGGTGGTGGGGAGGTGGTGGTTAGTATAGATGGTGGTGGTGGTGGGGAGGTGGATGGTTATTATAGCTGGTGGTGGTGGGGAGGTGGTGGTTATTATAGCTGGTGGTGGTGGGGAGGTGGATGGTTATTATAGCTGGTGGTGGTGGGGAGGTGGATGGTTATTATAGATGGTGGTGGTGGGGATGTGGATGGTTATTATAGATGGTGGTGGTGGGGAGGTGGTGGTTATTATAGCTGGTGGTGGTGGGGAGGTGGATGGTTATTATAGCTGGTGGTGGTGGGGAGGTGGATGGTTATTATAGCTGGTGGTGGTGGGGAGGTGGATGGTTATTATAGATGGTGGTGGTGGGGAGGTGGTGGTTATTATAGCTGGTGGTGGTGGGGAGGTGGATGGTTATTATAGCTGGTGGTGGTGGGGAGGTGGATGGCTATTATAGCTGGTGGTGGTGGGGAGGTGGATGGTTATTATAGCTGGTGGTGGTGGGGAGGTGGATGGTTATTATAGATGGTGGTGGTGGAGAGGTGGTGGTTATTATAGATGGTGGTGGTGGTGGGGAGGTGGATGGTTATTATAGCTGGTGGTGGTGGGGAGGTGGATGGTTATTATAGATGGTGGTGGTGGGGAGGTGGTGGTTATTATAGCTGGTGGTGGTGGGGAGGTGGTGGTTATTATAGATGGTGGTGGTGGGGAGGTGGATGGTTATTATAGCTGGTGGTGGTGGGGAGGTGGTGGTTATTATAGATGGTGGTGGTGGTGGGGAGGTGGATGGTTATTATAGCTGGTGGTGGTGGGGAGGTGGATGGTTATTATAGATGGTGGTGGTGGGGAGGTGGTGGTTATTATAGATGGTGGTGGTGGTGGGGAGGTGGATGGTTATTATAGATGGTGGTGGTGGGGAGGTGGTGGTTATTATAGATGGTGGTGGTGGTGGGGAGGTGGATGGTTATTATAGCTGGTGGTGGTGGGGAGGTGGATGGTTATTATAGCTGGTGGTGGTGGGGAGGTGGTGGTTAGTATAGATGGTGGTGGTGGTGGGGAGGTGGATGGTTATTATAGATGGTGGTGGTGGGGAGGTGGTGGTTATTATAGCTGGTGGTGGTGGGGAGGTGGTGGTTATTATAGATGGTGGTGGTGGGGAGGTGGTGGTTATTATAGATGGTGGTGGTGGGGAGGTGGTGGTTATTATAGATGGTGGTGGTGGTGGGGAGGTGGATGGTTATTATAGCTGGTGGTGGTGGGGAGGTGGTGGTTATTATAGATGGTGGTGGTGGGGAGGTGGTGGTTATTATAGATGGTGGTGGTGGGGAGGTGGTGGTTATTATAGCTGGTGGTGGTGGGGAGGTGGATGGTTACTATGCCCCTAGAACAGGAAACAGGATGCTATGCTGATGATGACACGTTGTTTTCATTCCCACTATGCCCTAGAACAGGAAACAGGACGCTATGCTGATGATGACACGTTGTTTTCATTCCCACTATGCCCCTAGAACAGGAAACAGGACGCTATGCTGATGATGACACGTTGTTTTCATTCCCACTATGCCCCTAGAACAGGAAACAGGACGCTATGCTGATGAGGACACGTTGTTTTCATTCCCACTATGCCCCTAGAACAGGAAACAGGACGCTATTCTGATGAGGACACGTTGTTTTCATTCCCACTATGCCCCTAGAACAGGAAACAGGACGCTATGCTGATGAGGACACGTTGTTTTCATTCCCACTATGCCCCTAGAACAGGAAACAGGACGCTATGCTGATGATGACAAATTGTAGACCTCCACAAGTCTGGTTCATCCTTGGGAGCAATTTCCAAACACCTGAAGGTACCACGTTCATCTGTACAAACAATAGTATGCAAGTATAAACACCATGGGACCACGCAGCTGTCATACCGCTCAGGAAGGAGATGCGTTCTGTCTCCTAGGATGAACGTACTTTGGTGCGAAAAATATGCAAATCAATCCAAGAACAACAGCAAAGGATCTTGTGAAGATGCTGGAGGAAACGGGTACAAAAGTATCTATATCCACAGTAAAACGAGTCCTATATTGACATAACCTGAAAGGCCGCTCAGCAAGGAAGAAGCCACTGCTCCAAAACCGCCATAAAAAAGCCAGACTATGGTTTGCAACTGCACATGGGGACAAAGATCTTACTTTTTGGAGAAATGTCCTCTGGTCTGATGAAACAAAAATAGAACTGTTTGGCCATAATGACCACCGTTATGTTTGGAGGAAAAAGGGGGAGGCTTGCAAGCCGAAGAACACCATCCCAACCGCTGCAGGAGGGACTGGTGCACTTCACAAAATACATGGCATCATGAGGATGGAAAATTATGTGGATATATTGAAGACATCAGTCAGGAAGTTAAAGCTTGGTTGCAAATGGGTCTTCCAAATGGACAAAGACCCCAAGCATACTTCCAAAGCATACTACAACAAAGTCAAGGTATTGGAGTGGCCATCACAAAGCCATGATCTCACTCCTATAGAGGAAGGAGCAAGGAGGCCTACAAACCTGACTCAGTTACACCAGTTCTGTCAGGAGGAATGGGCCAAAATTCACCCATCTTGTTATGGGAAGCTTGTGGAAGGCTACATGAAACGTTTGACCCAAGTTAAACAATTTAAAGGCAATGCTACCAAATACTAATTGAGTGTATGTAAACTTCTGACCCACTGGGAATGTGATGAAAGAAATAAAAGCTGAAATAAATAATTATCTCTACTATTATTCTGACATTTCACATTCTTAAAATAAAGTGGTGATCCTAACTGACCTAAAACAGGGAATTGTTACTAGGATTAAATTACTAGGAATTGTGAAAAACTGAGTTTAAATGTATTTGGCTAAGGTGTATGTAAACTTCTGACTTCAACTGTATATTTATATATTCTCCAATGAACACTGCTTTATGTAACACAGCCCTTGGGCATTAATAAACAGACATGGGTATAGTCTGACCATGAACACTATGTTACAGCTGATAAAACACTCAACCATTCATAAACTCCAAGGCCACTTTATGTTACAGCTGATAAAACCACTCAACCATTCATAAACTCCAAGGCCACTTTATGTTACAGCTGATAGAACACTCAACCATTCATAAACTCCAAGGCCACTTTATTTTACAGCTGATAAAACACTCAACCATTCATAAACTCCAAGGCCACTTTATGTTACAGCTGATAAAACACTCAACCATTCATAAACTCCAAGGCCACTTTATGTTACAGCTGATAAAACACTCAACCATTCATAAACTCCAAGGCCACTTTATGTTACAGCTGATAAAACACTCAACCATTCATAAACTCCAAGGCCACTTTATGTTACAGCTGATAAAACACTCAACCATTCATAAACTCCAAGGCCACTTTATGTTACAGTAGATAAAACCACTCAACCATTTATAAACTCCAAGGCCACTTTATGTTACAGCGGATAAAACACTCAACCATTCATAAACTCCAAGGCCACTTTATGTTACAGCTGATAAAACACTCAACCATTCATAAACTCCAAGGCCACTTTATGTTACAGCTGATAAAACACTCAACCATTCATAAACTCCAAGGCCACTTTATGTTACAGCTGATAAAACACTCAACCATTCATAAACTCCAAGCCACTTTATGTTACAGCTGATAAAACCACTCAACCATTCATATACTCCAAGGCCACTTTATGTTACAGTAGATAAAACCACTCAACCATTCAGAAACTCCAAGCCACTTTATGTTACAGTAGATAAAACCACTCAAACATTCATAAACTCCAAGGCCACTTTATTTTACAGCTGATAGAACACTCAACCATTCATAAACTCCAAGCCACTTTATGTTACAGTAGATAAAACCACTCAAACATTCATAAACTCCAAGGCCACTTTATGTTACAGTAGATAAAACCATTCAACCATTCATAAACTCCAAGGCCACTTTATGTTACAGCTGATAAAACACTCAACCATTCATAAACTCCAAGGCCACTTTATGTTACAGCTGATAAAACCACTCAACCATTCATAAACTCCAAGGCCACTTTATGTTACAGTAGATAAAACCACTCAACCATTTATAAACTCCAAGGCCACTTTATGTTACAGCTGATAAAACCACTCAACCATTCATAAACTCCAAGGCCACTTTATGTTACAGTAGATAAAACCACTCAAACATTCATAAACTCCAAGGCCACTTTATGTTACAGCTGATAAAACACTCAACCATTCATAAACTCCAAGGCCACTTTATGTTACAGCTGATAAAACCACTCAACCATTCATAAACTCCAAGGCCACTTTATGTTACAGTAGATAAAACCACTCAAACATTCATAAACTCCAAGGCCACTTTATGTTACAGCTGATAAAACCACTCAACCATTCATAAACTCCAAGGCCACTTTATGTTACAGTAGATAGAAGGCTTGGCACTTGTCCTTGATGCACACATGCGAACACACACACACACACACACACACACACACACACAAGCACATGCAGATATAGACAAACAAACACAGACAAACAAGGACACAGACAAAGACACACACAGACACACACAGTCACTTGCTGCTCTATTGTTGCTCAAAACTACAGCAGTTACAAGCGCTCACAGTCTCACTGCAAAATTAGACGTTTGTCCAAGTTTCTCCAAACGTCAAATTTATGTCGATCTAAACGTCACCTTCCTATGTATTTGCTGACAGCGCACTGCCTATCACTAGGGTTGAAGACGCAACCCTCGGATCTGTAGTCTGCTTAAGCCTAACCCAATTGTTGTGGACAGATGGCAAATTGGTCTAAGCTCCGCGCTCCGGCGCCGTAGACCATGGGTTCAATCCCAGGGTGGGGCACCCCTAGTGGCCAGTTTTGACGGCGTCTCCTAGAGACCTTGGATCTGGAGTAATCCCTCTGCTTCCCTTTATCAACTAGTTCTCACAGTCTCATGTCACAATTAGACGTTCATCCATGTTTCTCAAACTTTACATTTCTAAGTTGTTGCAAACATCACATTTCGAAGTGTTTACGGTTAAGTTCAGGCATTAAAACCAAGTTTGGAAGGTTAGGATTGAGTTTAGGCATTAACTCCGAATGGTTAAGGTAAAGGTTAAGGTTTGGGATAGGGTTAACTAAAATACAGTATAAATAACTTTGTATCGCTGAATTTGAAATTGCAACCTTTGGAATCATTCGGTCACACTTTTGGAATCAGAGGCAGATTCTTACGTCCATCCCCATCCACAACACCCTAGCAAAACCCAAATCTACTTGAAGGTAACAGCGCTCACTGTTGCCCCTAGTGGCCAGTTCCCACAGCATCTCCCAACATCCACAGACATGGATGGTTGTCTAATAATGACTTGTATCATGGGTGACCTGGCTGCCCTATGTAGTGCACTACTTTTGACCAGGGCTCATAGGGTGTTGGTCGAAAGTAGTGCACTATTTGGATGCCATTCTGAAATGGAATAATTATCCTTTTGGTAACTCTCAGAAGCAGAATTGTCATTATTCCACGTGTACATTCCAAATGGCACCTTTATACCTTATATACCCAATGGGCCCTGGTCAAAAGTGGTGGAATACACAGGGAATAGGGTGCCATTTGAGACACAGCCCACATCGATCACAGCTCTGGCGCTGTCCACACTTCTGTTGGGTCTACCAAACAGCAGATGCTGAATAGGTGGAAACCCACTGAATGACTATCTTAGATTTTCTCAGTACAGTGACTGCTTTTAGCAGTTGAGAACAAAACGTCTGGAAATGAAATGATGAATTGATACTTGGAGATGTTTGTCATTTCAAATCCATTTCAAAATGTTCCCTTTTTCCAGAAGGCAAAGATTGAAGTAAGTAGCTGCTTTTTCTGAAAAGACACACACACACCTACACACACACACACACACACACACACACACACACACACACACACACACACACACACACACACACACACCAGTTTGCTGTCGCTGCCAGGTTGGAAGCCTTTGTTAAGGCCTCTACAAGTGCATGTGATATAAAGCAACAAATATGTGTTGATATCCTGTAATGTGTCAACACATCATCTAGCAGCCAATTCCATGTTACTACAGTAACCCTGTACACCAATCTATTCATTCATTAATACTGATAGTCCATCTGGAGATGATCTACAGAGGGTCATACAACCAACAAGGTTACAGTTAGGGTTAGAATAGGTTTGAGATAAGGGTTAAGGTTAGGGTCAAGTTTAGGGTTAGTGGATAGTTAGTTGAAATGTTACTTATAGTCTGTAGTGCAACTACAGTACAGATGTACTTTCCAAGTAAAGTGTTACCGTTCATTCATTACGATTGCAGTAGCATTTACTTTTTTACAGTATAATACAGCCAATTCTACGGTAGTGTACTGTGTGTCATTACACAGCACCTGCTTTGATGCAATATATAGATTACAGTAGATCTACTGCAGTATAAAATACAGTATATAGATTACAGTAGATCTACTGCAGTATAAAATACAGTATATAGATTACAGTAGATGTACTGCAGTATAAAATACAGTATATATATTGTAGTAGATGTACTGCAGTATAAAATACAGTAAATAGATTACAGTAGATGTACTGCAGTATAAAATACAGTATATATATTATAGTAGATGTACTGCAGTATAAAATACAGTATATAGATTACAGTAGATGTACTGCAGTATAAAATACAGTATATATATTATAGTAGATGTACTGCAGTATAAAATACAGTATATAGATTATAGTAGATGTACTGCAGTATAAAATACAGTATATAGATTATAGTAGATGTACTGCAGTATAAAATACAGTATATAGATTATAGTAGATGTACTGCAGTATAAAATACAGTATATAGATTATAGTAGATGTACTGCAGTATAAAATACAGTAAATAGATTACAGTAGATGTACTGCAGTATAAAATACAGTAAATAGATTACAGTAGATGTACTGCAGTATAAAATACAGTATATAGATTATAGTAGATGTACTGCAGTATAAAATACAGTATATAGATTACAGTAGATGTAGTGCAGTATAAAATACAGTAAATAGATTACAGTGGATGTACTGCAGTATAAAATACAGTAACGTGCTTGCCTCTTGACTGCCTGTAAATTCTGTCAAATTCGCGGCAATCCCTTTACAGTGTAGTGTCTATACAGTCACACTGCACAACACAGCACAGGAGAGAGACTGTGTGAGTGTGTGTGTGTGTGTGTGTGCTAGTCCGCGGTAGACTTCCCCAGCACCACTGAGGTGTAACACTAAGGTGTATCATGTATCTCAGGGGGGTAACTTTGAGGGCAGGGGTGTTAATTATTCCACAGATCAGCTATGTCAGCAAAACTCTGATGACACTTAATTGTCCGTCTCTGGGCGCTCAGGACCTCTCATTAAAACACACACTGCAGCAGCACATCACCATTAATGATGTGTTACTGTGCTGGTAAACAGGTAAACAGCCCACCACACACACACACACACACACACACACCTGACCTACCCAGGGACTGTTACATAAAGGTGTTGTTGTGAAACTGTGTAATTATGTTTAGGTGATTGCATTCTGCCTGGATCATTGAAGGGCAAACTGGCTGTACTGTAGAGCCATAACGAGACAGCATACTGGATCCAGTCATTGTTATCTACGTAAGGACTACGGACAGACACTCACTCACAGATCAGTACTTGGGATATGGGTGTAAAGAAATAGCATTGATCCACTGGTAATATCAGAGTTATTATCATGTGGTTAGGAGTGTATCCACTGGTAATATAAGAGTTATTATAATGTGGTTAGGAGTGTATCCACTGGTAATGTAAGAGTTATTATCATGTGGTTAGGAGTGTATCCACTGGTAATGTAAGAGTTATTATCATGTGGTTAGGAGTGTATCCACTGGTAATGTAAGAGTTATTATCATGTGGTTAGGAGTGTATCCACTGGTAATGTAAGAGTTATTATCATGTGGTTAGGAGTGTATCCACTGGTAATGTAAGAGTTATTATCATGTGGTTAGGAGTGTATCCACTGGTAATGTAAGAGTTATTATCATGTGGTTAGGAGTGTATCCACTGGTAATGTAAGAGTTATTATCATGTGGTTAGGAGTGTATCCACTGGTAATGTAAGAGTTGTTATCATGTGGTTAGGAGTGTATCCACTGGTAATGTAAGAGTTGTTATCATGTGGTTAGGAGTGTATCCACTGGTAATGTAAGAGTTGTTATCATGTGGTTAGGGGTGTATCCACTGGTAATGTAAGAGTTGTTATCATGTGGTTAGGGGTGTATCCACTGGTAATGTAAGAGTTGTTATCATGTGGTTAGGGGTGTATCCACTGGTAATGTAAGAGTTGTTATCATGTGGTTAGGGGTGTATCCACTGGTAATGTAAGAGTTGTTATCATGTGGTTAGGGGTGTATCCACTGGTAATGTAAGAGTTATTATCATGTGGTTAGGGGTGTATCCACTGGTAATGTAAGAGTTATTATCATGTGGTTAGGGGTGTATCCACTGGTAATGTAAGAGTTATTATCATGTGGTTAGGGGTGTATCCACTGGTAATGTAAGAGTTATTATCATGTGGTTAGGGGTGTATCCACTGGTAATGTAAGAGTTATTATCATGTGGTTAGGAGTGTATCCACTGGTAATGTAAGAGTTATTATCATGTGGTTAGGAGTGTATCCACTGGTAATGTAAGAGTTATTATCATGTGGTTAGGAGTGTATCCACTGGTAATGTAAGAGTTGTTATCATGTGGTTAGGAGTGTATCCACTGGTAATGTAAGAGTTGTTATCATGTGGTTAGGAGTGTATCCACTGGTAATGTAAGAGTTGTTATCATGTGGTTAGGAGTGTATCCACTGGTAATGTAAGAGTTATTATCATGTGGTTAGGAGTGTATCCACTGGTAATGTAAGAGTTATTATAATGTGGTTAGGAGTGTATCCACTGGTAATGTAAGAGTTATTATCATGTGGTTAGGAGTGTATCCACTGGTAATGTAAGAGTTATTATCATGTGGTTAGGAGTGTATCCACTGGTAATGTAAGAGTTATTATCATGTGGTTAGGAGTGTATCCACTGGTAATGTAAGAGTTATTATCATGTGGTTAGGAGTGTATCCACTGGTAATGTAAGAGTTATTATCATGTGGTTAGGAGTGTATCCACTGGTAATGTAAGAGTTATTATCATGTGGTTAGGAGTGTATCCACTGGTAATGTAAGAGTTATTATCATGTGGTTAGGAGTGTATCCACTGGTAATGTAAGAGTTATTATCATGTGGTTAGGAGTGTATCCACTGGTAATGTAAGAGTTGTTATCATGTGGTTAGGAGTGTATCCACTGGTAATGTAAGAGTTGTTATCATGTGGTTAGGAGTGTATCCACTGGTAATGTAAGAGTTGTTATCATGTGGTTAGGGGTGTATCCACTGGTAATGTAAGAGTTGTTATCATGTGGTTAGGGGTGTATCCACTGGTAATGTAAGAGTTGTTATCATGTGGTTAGGGGTGTATCCACTGGTAATGTAAGAGTTGTTATCATGTGGTTAGGGGTGTATCCACTGGTAATGTAAGAGTTGTTATCATGTGGTTAGGGGTGTATCCACTGGTAATGTAAGAGTTATTATCATGTGGTTAGGGGTGTATCCACTGGTAATGTAAGAGTTATTATCATGTGGTTAGGGGTGTATCCACTGGTAATGTAAGAGTTATTATCATGTGGTTAGGGGTGTATCCACTGGTAATGTAAGAGTTATTATCATGTGGTTAGGGGTGTATCCACTGGTAATGTAAGAGTTATTATCATGTGGTTAGGAGTGTATCCACTGGTAATGTAAGAGTTATTATCATGTGGTTAGGAGTGTATCCACTGGTAATGTAAGAGTTATTATCATGTGGTTAGGAGTGTATCCACTGGTAATGTAAGAGTTGTTATCATGTGGTTAGGAGTGTATCCACTGGTAATGTAAGAGTTGTTATCATGTGGTTAGGAGTGTATCCACTGGTAATGTAAGAGTTGTTATCATGTGGTTAGGAGTGTATCCACTGGTAATGTAAGAGTTGTTATCATGTGGTTAGGAGTGTATCCACTGGTAATGTAAGAGTTGTTATCATGTGGTTAGGAGTGTATCCACTGGTAATGTAAGAGTTGTTATCATGTGGTTAGGAGTGTATCCACTGGTAATGTAAGAGTTGTTATCATGTGGTTAGGAGTGTATCCACTGGTAATGTAAGAGTTGTTATCATGTGGTTAGGAGTGTATCCACTGGTAATGTAAGAGTTGTTATCATGTGGTTAGGAGTGTATCCACTGGTAATGTAAGAGTTGTTATCATGTGGTTAGGAGTGTATCCACTGGTAATGTAAGAGTTGTTATCATGTGGTTAGGAGTGTATCCACTGGTAATGTAAGAGTTGTTATCATGTGGTTAGGAGTGTATCCACTGGTAATGTAAGAGTTGTTATCATGTGGTTAGGAGTGTATCCACTGGTAATGTAAGAGTTGTTATCATGTGGTTAGGAGTGTATCCACTGGTAATGTAAGAGTTGTTATCATGTGGTTAGGAGTGTATCCACTGGTAATGTAAGAGTTGTTATCATGTGGTTAGGAGTGTATCCACTGGTAATGTAAGAGTTGTTATCATGTGGTTAGGAGTGTATCCACTGGTAATGTAAGAGTTATTATCATGTGGTTAGGAGTGTATCCACTGGTAATGTAAGAGTTATTATCATGTGGTTAGGAGTGTATCCACTGGTAATGTAAGAGTTATTATCATGTGGTTAGGAGTGTATCCACTGGTAATGTAAGAGTTATTATCATGTGGTTAGGAGTGTATCCACTGGTAATGTAAGAGTTATTATCATGTGGTTAGGAGTGTATCCATAAAAACACTGCACCACTACATCTACTGGCCACTGGACTGATCAACATTACATTCAACTGGATCAATAGGTAGCAATCTACCTGGTCTTGAGGACGTGTTTAACAGACCTGTAATTATGTATCTATTCAAGTTTCCTCAGTGCTGAATATCCTGGAGAGAGCAAGACAGAGAAGAAGAGGCTGTGAAAAGGCAGAGAGAGGCAGATATGTGAGAATAGTCTATCTCTCTCTCTCCTCAGGTGAGGAAGATATGTCAGAACAGTCTCTCTCTCTCCCCTCAGGAGAGGCAGACATGTCAGAACAGTCTCTCTCTTTCCCCTCAGGAGAGACAGATATGTCAGAACAGTCTCTCTCTCTCCCCTCAGGAGAGGCAGACATGTCAGAACAGTCTCTCTCTCTCCCCTCAGGAGAGGCAGACATGTCAGAACAGTCTCTCTCTCTCCCCTCAGGAGAGGCAGACATGTCAGAACAGTCTCTCTCTCTCCCCTCAGGAGAGGCAGACATGTCAGAACAGTCTCTCTCTCTCCCCTCAGGAGAGGCAGACATGTCAGAACAGTCTCTCTCTCTCCCCTCAGGAGAGGCAGACATGTCAGAACAGTCTCTCTCTCTCCCCTCAGGAGAGGCAGACATGTCAGAACAGTCTCTCTCTCTCCCCTCAGGAGAGGCAGACATGTCAGAACAGTCTCTCTCTCTCCCCTCAGGAGAGGCAGACATGTCAGAACAGTCTCTCTCTTTCCCCTCAGGAGAGGCAGACATGTCAGAACAGTCTCTCTCTCTCCCCTCAGGAGAGGCAGACATGTCAGAACAGTCTCTCTCTCTCCCCTCAGGAGAGGCAGACATGTCAGAACAGTCTCTCTCTCTCCCCTCAGGAGAGGCAGACATGTCAGAACAGTCTCTCTCTCTCCCCTCAGGTGCCCCATGAACTTCTTGTCAATTTTGGCAAATTATATTTCCATTTTCCTTTTGGTTCCAATTATTGAAATTATAGGGGACTTTAATGAGTGATGGACCCACAGAGCACATTTACCGTGACGACAATGAGAGACCATTTTGTTGGATAAGGCAGAGAGAGAAAGGGGAGGATATAATTAAGAGCAACAGTTTAATCGCTACATAAAAGCTGCTAGGTAATGTGACAAGGCAAGGCTGATCAGCTTGAGAGGCTGAGAGGCTGAGCGTGTGAGGAAAGTGCAGAGATCAGCCTGAGAGCTTGATAATTATAAAGAAGCGGTGAGGATTATGTCTATCTGGGAATGAGCTGAAAGAGCCTGAAAGGCAATGCATAGCGTATTATTGCCGTGAAAAAACAGATCTGTACAAAGTTTCGCCTCCTTTCTCAGCTTGTGAGAGGAGGATTGAAAAGGGCTCTTATTATGTCAGAGTACTTAGAGTGTATTTAGAACCTTAACAACTGTTATCTAAGCATTGTACCTAGATACATCATCACAGGAAGTTATTACTACTGAAAAGCTCACGTGTACTTCAATCACAATCCCTAATAAACTTTGTGGCTTTTAATATTTCCTTTTAGCAATGCACAAATATAAGGATCATTGTAATGTTTTTTCTATTGTGTGCAGATAAAAAAAAAAGAAGAATGTTTTATGTAAACTTTATTTAACTAGGAAAGTCAGTTAAGAACAAATTCTTATTTACAATGACAGCCTACCTACAGGGTCAGCCATAGTAGTACGGCGTCCCTGGAGCAAATTAGGATTAAGTGCCTTGAACAAGGGCACATCGAGAGCTTTTTCACCTTGTCAGCTCAAGTATTCGAACCAGCGACCTTTCGGTTACTGCCTCAACACTCTAACCGCTAGGCTACCTGCCACCCGGAATCAGATTGACCACTCACACAGCACAGTATTCAGGTTTCTCCTGTGTTTTGTGTAGCTTACAATATCGTCAAAAGGCGCCATTAAGACTGAACAGCTCCAACTTCACGTCACATAACTACCTATGTACTATCTGTCCTGTACTATCTGTCCTGTACTATCTGTCCTGTACTATCTATCCTGTACCTATCTATCTATCTACTATCTGCCCTGTACTATCTGTACTGTACTATCTGCCCTGTATTTTCTGTCCTGTACTATCTGTCCTGTACTATCTGTCCTGTACTATCTGTCCTGTACTATCTGTCCTATACTATCTGTCCTATACTATCTGTCCTATACTATCTGTCCTGTACTATCTGTCCTGTACTATCTGTCCTGTACTATCTGTGCTGTACTATTTGTCCTGTAGTATCTGTCCTGTACTATCTGTGCTGTACTATTTGTCCTGTAGTATCTGTCCTATACTATCTGTCCTGTAGTATCTGTCCTGTACTATCTGTCCTGTACTATCTGTCCTGTACTATCTGTCCTGTACTATTTGTCCTATACTATCTGTCCTGTACTATCTGTCCTGTACTATCTGTCAGCTTTATCTCCTTTTTTTGTCCCTTCTAATCATTGTGTAGAGGGGAAAATGTCTGTTTTGATCAAATTATATTCCCACATGGTTTAAGCTGCCACTAAAGTTCACTAGTGGAAGTTGGCAACCGACACACGATTCACTGAACAGAAAGTCTAAAGGACGCATCTGTAGAGAGGTGTATAGGTGCCGTGAGCTGGATAAATTCCTCCTCCTCCTCCTCCTCCTCCTCCTCCTCCTCCTCCTCCTCCTCCTCCTCCTCCTCATCATCATGACTTGTCAAAGCGTAGGCTAATACCCCCAACCCACCCTGCGCCAGCCCCAGCCTAGCCCAGGCTTTGCACATAAAAATATACATTTGATATCTAAGATAAGAGAAATTTGATTACTCAGGCTTCCATAAGTGAGGACTGTCAGGAGCAGACAGAGTGAGTGATTACCATCTTTATGCTAGAGAAGCCATATCCCATTAGGATGTCTCAGTCGGCACGGCATCACCGGTGGCGCCCAAGCTCCACGGCTGTTATTGCATGACACTAGGATCCTTCTTCACAACTTAAAGCAAGATTGATGCTGGCTCTCATTATTGCTTATGTATGTTGGGATGAGAAAGGGTTTATTACCAGTGAGAATGGATGGATGGATGGATGGATGGATGGATGGATGGATGGATGGATGGATGGATGGATGGATGGATGGATGGATGGATGGATGGATGGATGGATGGATGGATGGATGGATGGATGGATGGATGGATGGAATCAAAATAAATAAACTTTATGGATTTGTTGCAGGTTTTCAGAGGACTTCAGGGACTGGATGAGAGGCAGGTTTTCAGAGGACTTCAGGGGACTGGATGAGAGGCAGGTTTTCAGAGGACTTCAGGGGACTGGATGAGAGGCAGGTTTTCAGAGGACTTCAGGGGACTGGATGAGAGGCAGGTTTTCAGAGGACTTCAGGGGACTGGATGAGAGGCAGGTTTTCAGAGGACTTCAGGGGACTGGATGAGAGGCAGGTTTTCAGAGGACTTCAGGGGACTGGATGAGAGGCAGGTTTTCAGAGGACTTCAGGGGACTGGATGAGAGGCAGGTTTTCAGAGGACTTCAGGGGACTGGATGAGAGGCAGGTTTTCAGAGGACTTCAGGGGACTGGATGAGAGGCAGGTTTTCAGAGGACTTCAGGGACTGGATGAGAGGCAGGTGAGAGGCAACTTTAATAACAGAGAAATGAAAGACAACAGGAAGAGAAAGATTGAAAACAATCTGACACAATCATATGTCAAATGAATACAATTTCCTTCAATTTCCTCAATTTGACATCCGTTTTGCTTTGATCAAAGATTGTGGAAGATAATTCTATAATAGAGATGTTGAAGAGAACAGTATCAATGCATCATATACTGTATAATAGAACTGTGGCACAAATAAGGCACAAATGTACTGTATTTTTCTCACATAATATGAAACTATATCAATATGAATAGACTACATTTCTATAAGTAAATGATCAGATTTCTATCTGAAACACAGGTGTATTTTTCCACTCAGTCTGTCATGAAAAACATAACTGCTCTTTAACATCCCTAAACATTTTCTGGTCCAATTTACTGAGAGTACTGGAGATACATGATAGCATTTATTGTAGGCTCACAAACAGATTGTTATATGACTACAATCATCACATATTGTTCTATCTATGTCATACTAGTAATGTCTGGTGGAGAATAATCATGGATTGCTCTATCTATTTCATACTAGTAATGTCTGGTGGAGAATCATCACATATTGTTCTATCTATTTCATGCTAGTAATGTCTGGTGGAGAATCATCACATATTGTTCTATCTATTTCATACTAGTAATGTCTGGTGGAGAATAATCATGGATTGTTCTATCTATGTCATACTAGTAATGTCTGGTGGAGAATAATCATGGATTGTTCTATCTATTTCATACTAGTAATGTCTGGTGGAGAATCATCACATATTGTTCTATCTATTTCATGCTAGTAATGTCTGGTGGAGAATCATCACATATTGTTCTATCTATTTCATACTAGTAATGTCTGGTGGAGAATCATCACATATTGTTCTATCTATTTCATACTAGTAATGTCTGGTGGAGAATCATCACATATTGTTCTATCTATTTCATACTAGTAATGTCTGGTGGAGAATAATCATGGATTGTTCTATCTATTTCATACTAGTAATGTCTGTTTGAGAATCATCAAGAACACCACCCAGGCTGTGTCCCCAATGGCACCCTATTCCCTACATAGTGCACTACCCTATGGGCCCTGGTCAAAAGTAGTGCTCTAAATATGGAATAGGGTGCCTTTTGGGAGGAAGTCAATAGTAAAATGAATGGCTACTGGCCATAGGGAGCTCTCTAAGGTGTTAAGACCGATTTATAGGCTTGACGTTGTTAGTTCTGTCTGCCCTCCGCGGCCTCTAGACCCAGGCTATATTTTACAGGACACACTGATTAGAATGAAATGTTCTCTTATCTCCAAGACCAGTAAACATAATGATGTCATATCTACAGGATACTTTGAGATGCTCTCTGTCTTTCTAATGATATGTATCTCCCTCCAAGACCAACACAGGCCACAAGGTGACACAAGGACAGCTTTATTTTACAAAATTCAAAAAATACTCCAGTTTCTGGATTTGAATACACTCCAACAGACGTGATTGGTCCAGAGAGAAGAATAGCGCTATGATTGGTCCAGAGAGAAGAATAACAATATGATTGGTCCAGAAGACAACGACAATGCATGATGCTTTTGTTTGAATAACAGCAGCTGGCACAGTTTGCCGGGCCCCTAGTAACAACAGTGCAGTGGTTGCCGAGGAAGCTCTGTCATCTGTTGACATACAGAGGGGCCCCAATAATTACACATCAATAGTGTGTGTGTGTTTGTGCATGTGTGTGTGTGCCTGTGTGTGTGTGTGTGTGTGTGTGTGTGTGTGACCCCAGTAATTACACATCAACAATAGAACCAGAGAAAGGAAGTGATGTATATCCTCCCAGCTGATGAGGCTCTGTGTCAGTGAACAAAAGCAGGCACGTGTGGTGGGGGGGGGCTTTGTTAGGGTGAAACCATAAGGTCCTTCCTCCCAGACTCTCTCCACCCCCATCTGCCTCCATACTAATGCATAGCAACATGCTGCTCCAACGGTACCTCACAGACTGTGACAATGCCAAGGCTTCAATGAGAGGATGTTTAGATTTGAAAAGTCAGTCAATGACTCTGATTTAAATGTGGCTGAGTTCAGTGGAAATAAGGGAGCAGCCAATAGCAGCCATCATAGCGGATTTGAATTGTGTATATAAGATGGAAGTTGCCTGCCTGTCATATGGCTGAGTATACCATTAAAACCATATATTTTACCATTAAAGCCATATATTTTAAGATACTTTTATTTTTAGATGTGGTAATTTATAAAATACTGTAATTTATAAAATACTGTAATTTTCAGAAGCTTTTCGTGTCACTTGCTGTGTCTCAGTTACATATCAAATTGTAAAATGAATATTTTAAATGACCAGAGAGGGTGTCATATGAAGGACTTTTAGGGTTTAATATACTACATAACCAAAAGTATGTGGACACCTGCTCGTCCAACATCTCATTCCAAAATCATGGGCATTAATATGGAGTTGGTCCCCCTTTGCTGCTATAACAGCCTCCACTCTTCTGGGAAGGCTTTCCACTAGATGTAGAAAAGTTGCTTCAGGGACTTGCTTCCATTCAGCCACAAGAGCATTTGTGAGGTCGGGTACTGATGTTGGGCGATTAGGCCTGGCTAGCAGTCGACCTTCCAATTAAGTGAAAATGCTCTCGAAGCCGGTGTTTGGAGGATATATTAGCACGGGTGTTGTTAGCAAACTGTGCCAATATATCCTCCAAACACCGGTTCTGGGACATTATCTTTTTATACAACGGGTTACCAACATATTTAAATAATGATTTACATATTTTCATAAAAAAACGTTATTTGTATTAATTTATTCATAGTATTTCATCCTTACACAAGATAAAGTCCCAGTCGTTCAGTCTTTCTGTTCTGTATCCATGGACGTGACCCAGTCGTTCAGTCTTTTTGTTCTGTATCTATGGACGCGACCCAGTCGTTAGTTCTAAATGTTCTATTGACATACCGGCTGGCAACGTTCTTATCCCTTGCTTGCTAGCTAGCCAACTCAAAAATTGCAGCCAGAATAACAGCAAAGTAGCTGCATGTGTGTATGATTAAGCTGTTTTCTATCGACATGTCTTTGTATATATCCATAAAAATGCTGCTGAGTCATGATTTTGACTGGCTGAGACAAGCTGCCTGCCTCTTCCCGACTCCCGGACCCCTACACGTTCATTACTATGGGACAGCTGGAGATCGAAATTGAAACCAATGTTGCAAATGTTTATATTTATACAAATCTCTGCTGTTGAAATCTAAATGACAGTCTAAAAGAAATGTGAGATAATGTCTAGATGGTTTTTATAGTTGAGATCAAGTTTATAAATTGCCTGGCTGGGCTGTTGAGTTAGTGGATTCAAAGTGAGTAAATAGGCATGTCAACGTCATAGATTTAGCCGGTGGTAATTTGTGAAATAGACACCGGCTGAAATACAAGATTAGACCCACCCATTATATAATTAATCCAAAGGTGATTGATGGGGTTGAGGTCAGGGCTCTGTGCAGGTTAGTTAAGTCCTTCCACATCAATCTTGACAAACCATTTCTGTTTGGACCTCGCTTTGTGCATGGGGGCATTGTCATGCTGAAACAGGAAAGGGCCTTCCCCAAACTGTTGCCACAAAGTTGGAAGCACAGAATCATCTAGAATGTCATTGTAAACTGTAGCATTAAGATTTCCCTTCACTGGAACTAAGGGGCCCGAACCATGAAAAACAGCCCCAGACCATTATTCCTCCTCTACCAATCTTTACAGTTGGCATTCTGCATTCGGGCAGGTAGCGTTCTCCTAGCATCCACCAAACCCAGAATCTTCCATAAGAATGCCAGATTGTGAAGCGTGATTCGTCATTCCAGAGAACGTGTTTCCACTGCTCTAGAGTCCAATGTTCTACCATGGAAACCCATTTCATGAAGCTCCAGACAAACAGTTCTTGTGCTGACGTTGCTTCCAGAGGCAGTTTGGAACTCGGTAGTGACAGAGGATTTTGATGCGCTATGCGCTTCAGCACTTGGTGGTCCCGTTCTGTGAGCTTGTGTGGCCTTCCACTTCGAGGCTGAGCCGTTGTTGCTCCTAGACGTTTCCACTTCACAATAACAGCACTTACAGTTGACCAGCGCAGAAATGTGACAAACTCACTTGTTGGAAAAGTGGCATCCTATGACGGTGCCATGTTGAAAGTCACTGAGCTCTCCAGTAAGGTAATTCTACTGCCAATGTTTGTCCATGGTGATTGCATGGCTGTGTGATCAATTTTATACACCTGTCAGCAACGGGTGTGGCTGAAATAGCCGAATCCACAAATTTGAAGGGGTGTCCACATACTTTTTGTATGTGAGGGTAATGTCTGATTATGTCTAATATGGCTGGGTAATGGTCTGATTGTGTCTAATATGGCTGGGTAATGGTCTGATTGTCTCTAATATGGCTGGGTAATGGTCTGATTGTATCTAATATGGCTGGGTAATGGTCTGATTGTGTCTAATATGGCTGGGTAATGGTCTGATTGTGTCTAATATGGCTGGGTAATGGTCTGATTGTGTCTAACATGGCTGGGTTTACACAGGCAGCCCAATTCTTATATTTTTTTCATTAATTGGTCTGATGTGAAAATATGTGATTGGTCAAAAGATCAGAATTGGGCTTCCTGTGTAAACCCAGCCTTTGTGAAGGTAACGGTCTTGTGGATGAGATATGAGTCTGCTAATGTAACGGTCTTGTGGATGAGATATGAGTCTGCTAATATAATGGTCTTGTGGATGAGATATGAGTCTGCTAATGTAACGGTCTTGTGGGTGAGATATGAGTCTGCTTATGTAACGGTCTTGTGGGTGAGATATGAGTCTGCTCATGTAATGTTGTGGGTGAGATATGAGTCTGCTTATGTAATGGTCTTGTGGGTGAGATATGAGTCTGCTTATGTAATGGTCTTGTGGGTGAGGTACAAGTCTGGTTATGTAATGGTCTTGTGGGTGAGATATGAGTCTGGTTATGTAATGGTCTTGTGGGTGAGATATGAGTCTGGTTATGTAACGTTCTTGTGGGTGAGATATGAGTCTGGTTATGTAATGGTCTTGTGGGTGAGATATGAGTCTGGTTATGTAATGGTCTTGTGGGTGAGATATGAGTCTGGTTATGTAATGGTCTTGTGGGTGAGATATGAGTCTGGTTATGTAATGGTCTTGTGGGTGAGATATGAGTCTGGTTATGTAATGGTCTTGTGGGTGAGATATGAGTCTGGTTATGTAATGGTCTTGTGGGTGAGATATGAGTCTGGTTATGTAATGGTCTTGTGGGTGAGATATGAGTCTGGTTATGTAATGGTCTTGTGGGTGAGATATGAGTCTGGTTATGTAATGGTCTTGTGGGTGAGATAT
Source organism: Thymallus thymallus (assembly GCA_023634145.1). Classification (NCBI taxonomy): domain Eukaryota; kingdom Metazoa; phylum Chordata; class Actinopteri; order Salmoniformes; family Salmonidae; genus Thymallus; species Thymallus thymallus. The sequence goes on from JAKYLM010000065.1 coordinate 684,204, forward strand.
GAGTCTGGTTATGTAATGGTCTTGTGGGTGAGATATGAGTCTGGTAATGTGTGAACCTTTATCAGTAGCATCTCTTAGACCAGGGTTTACCCAACAAAGCTTGATAATGAGTTGACTATTTGAATCAGCTGTGTAGTGTTGGGGCAAAGGACCGAGTTTGGTAAACCCTGTTTTAGGATACCTCCCAAATGGCACCCTATTCCCTATGTAGTGCACTACTGTTGACCAGGGTCCATAAGGCCATCTCATAGGGCTCTGCCATTTGGGACCCATCCCAGGACTGCAGTGCAGTGTGGTGTACTTAGTGTTACCAAGCAGACAAGTGTCAGACAAGATAACATGTATTATAGAAAGTCCCTCTGTCCCTCTCAGCCAAGGACGTAAAGCTTTCTAGATTATTTTCACTTTTCCTCACCAAGGAGGACTGTTGATTTATGTATCTGTTGGCCTTAACTTCTGCCACAACAGGATATTAGATTAAAGGTGGATTCTGCGTCCCAAATGCCACCCTATTCGTTTTATAGTGCACTACTTTTGACCAGGGCCCATATGGAAGGGGTAGCCCAACCCAAAGTGAATAGGGTGCCATATGGGGACGAAAGTCGTAGTCTCTCCTATTAAATTGAACCTTGCTGCAAAATGAGTCTTGGTGATTGATTAATACAAGCTAAAACTTCTAAGAGCTTAATGGTGACACCTAGACAGAATGAATAGCAGCACAATCCACCAGGTGAGGCAGTAATGAAACCTAGCCCGACATGTTCTACTCTAACAGACTGACTGAACGGTCTGAAGTACCGCAGGACTAACTGACCGATCTGGCTTTCTGCCGATGGATGGATCCTAAAATTATCTCAAAATGACACCCTATTCCCTATATAGTGCACTTCTTTTGAGGGCCTGCAATAGAGGAAAGGCTGTGGGTGAGCTGAGGCGAGGTGGGTGTGGATGAGACCTGAGATATACCTTTGTCAGGGAGAGAATAAAAACATCCATGTTGTCATGTAGACAATTCACCAGAGACATTTATATTCTACCTGTTCACTTTAGACAGTCAGACAATCCACCAGAGTCATTTATATTCTACCTGTTCACTTTAGACAGTCAGACAATCCACCAGAGTCATTTATATTCTACCTGTTCACTTTAGACAGTCAGACAATCCACCAGTCATTTATATTCTACCTGTTCACTTAAGACAGTCAGACAATCCACCAGAGTCATTTATATTCTACCTGTTCACTTTAGACAGTCAGACAATCCACCAGTCATTTATATTCTACCTGTTCACTTAAGACAGTCAGACAATCCACCAGAGTCATTTATATTCTACCTGTTCACTTTAGACAGTCAGACAATCCACCAGAGTCATTTATATTCTACCTGTTCACTTTAGACAGTCAGACAATCCACCAGAGTCATTTATATTCTACCTGTTCACTTTAGACAGTCAGACAATCCACCAGAGTCATTTATATTCTACCTGTTCACTTAAGACAGTCAGACAATCCACCAGAGTCATTTATATTCTACCTGTTCACTTTAGACAGTCAGACAATCCACCAGAGTCATTTATATTCTACCTGTTCACTTTAGACAGTCAGACAATCCACCAGAGTCATTTATATTCTACCTGTTCACTTTAGACAGTCAGACAATCCACCAGAGTCATTTATATTCTACCTGTTCACTTTAGACAGTCAGACAATCCACCAGTCATTTATATTCTACCTGTTCACTTTAGACAGTCAGACAATCCACCAGAGTCATTTATATTCTACCTGTTCACTTTAGACAGTCAGACAATCCACCAGAGTCATTTATATTCTACCTGTTCACTTTAGACAGTCAGACAATCCACCAGAGTCATTTATATTCTACCTGTTCACTTAAGACAGTCAGACAATCCACCAGAGTCATTTATATTCTACCTGTTCACTTTAGACAGTCAGACAATCCACCAGAGTCATTTATATTCTACCTGTTCACTTTAGACAGTCAGACAATCGACCAGAGTCATTTATATTCTACCTGTTCACTTTAGACAGTCAGACAATCCACCAGAGTCATTTATATTCTACCTGTTCACTTTAGACAGTCAGACAATCCACCAGTCATTTATATTCTACCTGTTCACTTTAGACAGTCAGACAATCCACCAGTCATTTATATTCTACCTGTTCACTTTAGACAGTCAGACAATCCACCAGAGTCATTTATATTCTACCTGTTCACTTTAGACAGTCAGACAATCCACCAGAGTCATTTATATTCTACCTGTTCACTTTAGACAGTCAGACAATCCACCAGTCATTTATATTCTACCTGTTCACTTAAGACAGTCAGACAATCCACCAGAGTCATTTATATTCTACCTGTTCACTTAAGACAGTCAGACAATCCACCAGAGTCATTTATATTCTACCTGTTCACTTAAGACAGTCAGACAATCCACCAGTCATTTATATTATACCTGTTCACTTAAGACAGTCAGACAATCCACCAGTCATTTATATTCTACCTGTTCACTTAAGACAGTCAGACAATCCACCAGAGTCATTTATATTCTACCTGTTCACTTAAGACAGTCAGACAATCCACCAGTCATTTATATTCTACCTGTTCACTTAAGACAGTCAGACAATCCACCAGTCATTTATATTCTACCTGTTCACTTAAGACAGTCAGACAATCCACCAGAGACATGTATATTCTACCTGTTCACTTTAGACAGTCAGACAATCCACCAGAGTCATTTATATTCTACCTGTTCACTTTAGACAGTCAGACAATCCACCAGAGTCATTTATATTCTACCTGTTCACTTTAGACAGTCAGACAATCCACCAGTCATTTATATTCTACCTGTTCACTTAAGACAGTCAGACAATCCACCAGAGTCATTTATATTCTACCTGTTCACTTTAGACAGTCAGACAATCCACCAGAGTCATTTATATTCTACCTGTTCACTTTAGACAGTCAGACAATCCACCAGAGTCATTTATATTCTACCTGTTCACTTTAGACAGTCAGACAATCCACCAGAGTCATTTATATTCTACCTGTTCACTTTAGACAGTCAGACAATCCACCAGAGTCATTTATATTCTACCTGTTCACTTAAGACAGTCAGACAATCCACCAGAGTCATTTATATTCTACCTGTTCACTTAAGACAGTCAGACAATCCACCAGAGTCATTTATATTCTACCTGTTCACTTTAGACAGTCAGACAATCCACCAGAGTCATTTATATTCTACCTGTTCACTTTAGACAGTCAGACAATCGACCAGAGTCATTTATATTCTACCTGTTCACTTTAGACAGTCAGACAATCCACCAGAGTCATTTATATTCTACCTGTTCACTTTAGACAGTCAGACAATCCACCAGTCATTTATATTCTACCTGTTCACTTTAGACAGTCAGACAATCCACCAGAGTCATTTATATTCTACCTGTTCACTTTAGACAGTCAGACAATCCACCAGTCATTTATATTCTACCTGTTCACTTAAGACAGTCAGACAATCCACCAGTCATTTATATTCTACCTGTTCACTTAAGACAGTCAGACAATCCACCAGAGTCATTTATATTCTACCTGTTCACTTTAGACAGTCAGACAATCCACCAGAGTCATTTATATTCTACCTGTTCACTTTAGACAGTCAGACAATCCACCAGTCATTTATATTCTACCTGTTCACTTAAGACAGTCAGACAATCCACCAGTCATTTATATTCTACCTGTTCACTTAAGACAGTCAGACAATCCACCAGAGTCATTTATATTCTACCTGTTCACTTTAGACAGTCAGACAATCCACCAGAGTCATTTATATTCTACCTGTTCACTTTAGACAGTCAGACAATCCACCAGAGTCATTTATATTCTACCTGTTCACTTTAGACAGTCAGACAATCCACCAGTCATTTATATTCTACCTGTTCACTTTAGACAGTCAGACAATCCACCAGTCATTTATATTCTACCTGTTCACTTTAGACAGTCAGACAATCCACCAGAGTCATTTATATTCTACCTGTTCACTTTAGACAGTCAGACAATCCACCAGTCATTTATATTCTACCTGTTCACTTTAGACAGTCAGACAATCCACCAGTCATTTATATTCTACCTGTTCACTTAAGACAGTCAGACAATCCACCAGAGTCATTTATATTCTACCTGTTCACTTAAGACAGTCAGACAATCCACCAGAGTCATTTATATTCTACCTGTTCACTTAAGACAGTCAGACAATCCACCAGTCATTTATATTATACCTGTTCACTTAAGACAGTCAGACAATCCACCAGTCATTTATATTCTACCTGTTCACTTAAGACAGTCAGACAATCCACCAGAGTCATTTATATTCTACCTGTTCACTTAAGACAGTCAGACAATCCACCAGTCATTTATATTCTACCTGTTCACTTAAGACAGTCAGACAATCCACCAGTCATTTATATTCTACCTGTTCACTTAAGACAGTCAGACAATCCACCAGAGACATGTATATTCTACCTGTTCACTTTAGACAGTCAGACAATCCACCAGAGTCATTTATATTCTACCTGTTCACTTTAGACAGTCAGACAATCCACCAGAGTCATTTATATTCTACCTGTTCACTTTAGACAGTCAGACAATCCACCAGTCATTTATATTCTACCTGTTCACTTAAGACAGTCAGACAATCCACCAGAGTCATTTATATTCTACCTGTTCACTTTAGACAGTCAGACAATCCACCAGAGTCATTTATATTCTACCTGTTCACTTTAGACAGTCAGACAATCCACCAGAGTCATTTATATTCTACCTGTTCACTTTAGACAGTCAGACAATCCACCAGAGTCATTTATATTCTACCTGTTCACTTTAGACAGTCAGACAATCCACCAGAGTCATTTATATTCTACCTGTTCACTTAATACAGTCAGACAATCCACCAGAGTCATTTATATTCTACCTGTTCACTTAAGACAGTCAGACAATCCACCAGAGTCATTTATATTCTACCTGTTCACTTTAGACAGTCAGACAATCCACCAGAGTCATTTATATTCTACCTGTTCACTTTAGACAGTCAGACAATCGACCAGAGTCATTTATATTCTACCTGTTCACTTTAGACAGTCAGACAATCCACCAGAGTCATTTATATTCTACCTGTTCACTTTAGACAGTCAGACAATCCACCAGTCATTTATATTCTACCTGTTCACTTTAGACAGTCAGACAATCCACCAGAGTCATTTATATTCTACCTGTTCACTTTAGACAGTCAGACAATCCACCAGTCATTTATATTCTACCTGTTCACTTAAGACAGTCAGACAATCCACCAGTCATTTATATTCTACCTGTTCACTTAAGACAGTCAGACAATCCACCAGAGTCATTTATATTCTACCTGTTCACTTTAGACAGTCAGACAATCCACCAGAGTCATTTATATTCTACCTGTTCACTTTAGACAGTCAGACAATCCACCAGTCATTTATATTCTACCTGTTCACTTAAGACAGTCAGACAATCCACCAGTCATTTATATTCTACCTGTTCACTTAAGACAGTCAGACAATCCACCAGAGTCATTTATATTCTACCTGTTCACTTTAGACAGTCAGACAATCCACCAGAGTCATTTATATTCTACCTGTTCACTTTAGACAGTCAGACAATCCACCAGTCATTTATATTCTACCTGTTCACTTAAGACAGTCAGACAATCCACCAGTCATTTATATTCTACCTGTTCACTTAAGACAGTCAGACAATCCACCAGAGTCATTTATATTCTACCTGTTCACTTTAGACAGTCAGACAATCCACCAGAGTCATTTATATTCTACCTGTTCACTTTAGACAGTCAGACAATCCACCAGTCATTTATATTCTACCTGTTCACTTAAGACAGTCAGACAATCCACCAGTCATTTATATTCTACCTGTTCACTTAAGACAGTCAGACAATCCACCAGTCATTTATATTCTACCTGTTCACTTTAGACAGTCAGACAATCCACCAGAGTCATTTATATTCTACCTGTTCACTTTAGACAGTCAGACAATCCACCAGAGTCATTTATATTCTACCTGTTCACTTTAGACAGTCAGACAATCCACCAGTCATTTATATTCTACCTGTTCACTTTAGACAGTCAGACAATCCACCACAGACATGTATATTCGACCTGTTCATCAACTGAATAATTACTACAACACAAAACACAACCTCTCTCCACACACACCAAGTGACAAAGCTCATCTATTGAAATTCCAACCTTCCAACCGCCTGAACCACAGAAATGCGTTTATATTTGAAAATCACTCTTCCTTCCATTCACCAGCCTCCCCCCTCCACCTCTCCTTCTCCCTTCCATTCACCAGCCTCCCCCCTCCACCTCTCCTTCTCCCTTCCATTCACCAGCCTCCCCCCTCCACATCTCCTTCTCCCTTCCATTCACCAGCCTCCCCCCTCCACCTCTCCTTCTCCCTTCCATTCACCAGCCTCCCCCCTCCACCTCTCCTTCTCCCTTCCATTCACCAGCCTCCCCCCTCCACCTCTCCTTCTCCCTTCCATCCCTCCATCCTTTTGTCAACCATCCCTTGAAGCTGGCGGTGTGCTGAAGGTCTGACTGAGCCTGAATAGACAGCCAGGTCAGGGTGGGAGACATACAGCTTGAATGCGTCCCAAATGTCACACTATTCCCTATAGGACTCTGTTCAAAAGTAGAGCACTATGTAGGGAGTAAGGGTGCCATACGGTACGCTTTATGAAGTTACTGAAGTCAACCGTAGAGGAACTGTCAGGGACCAACATGGAAATGGATAAAAGGAAATACCATGGAATGGAGAAATATGGAAGTCAAGATAATTACAGGCTATGATTGAAACGTTATTGAACCTTAATTTTATCAGGGAGATTCTGAGACCAAGGTCTCTTTTACAGATGAGCCAGGAATAACAGACATTTCATAAATACAAACATCAAAAATATAAAGAAAAAATGAAAGAAAAGCACGGTCATGAAAAACAAACACATTCATCAGTAATAAGATCCTCAGTCAGCCTTCTGAATTACCCTAGACGCACCACAACATCACATTCATCAGTAATAAGATCCTCAGTCAGCCTTCTGAATTACCCTAGACGCACCACAACATCACATTCATCAGTAATAAGATCCTCAGTCAGCCTTCTGAATTACCCTAGACACACCAGAACATCACATTCATCAGTAATAAGATCCTCAGTCAGCCTTCTGAATTACCCTAGACGCACCACAACATCACATTCATCAGTAATAAGATCCTCAGTCAGCCTTCTGAATTACCCTAGACGCACCACAACATCAGTAATAAGATCCTCAGTCAGCCTTCTGAATTACCCTAGACACACCACAACAGTTAACTACATAATTTAACTACAACCAGACTGATGTACGTTTAGAGTACATTTCATAGACAAGAAAGTTCTTAGCTGAGAATTAAGAAATTATTCAGATATTTTAGCTTGACAAGAAAGTATTGAAATAGGGCCATAGTTATTTAGGTCACAAGGGTCACCACTTTTGTGAAGGGGGAGTACATGGGCCGCCTTCCAACCCTTGGGGATATTACCAGATATAATCGGCAGGTTAAAATATGTGATCAGGGGGGCAGAGAGCTGCAGCAACATGGATGAAGCATATCAACCCCAGTGGATCTGTACATCAACCTTAAGTAAGGCATCTAGCACATCACAGATAGTACACTGTTGACATGAACACAAAGAATCACTAGAAGTTGTCGGGTTAACCGAGGAGGAGAGAGCAGTGGATTGACTGACCAGAGTCTGATGTAAGAGGTTCTGGGGTTAGGAGGTGGGGATGGGGGCCACTATCATTACTGAAGTCAACCGTAGTAGCAGCCTGTCAGGCACCACAGGCATCTGCTCTGAACCACGATGGGAATGGGTGAAAATACTGTTTGTGAAAAGGTATTTTAGGCAGTTGGAAATACCAGGAAATTTGAGTCCAATTTGATTTCCAGCTGTCAAAATAAAGGAAACTACACATACTGTCAAAATTGAGGAAACTACACATACTGTCAAAATAGAGGAAACTACACATACTGTCAAAATAGAGGCAAAACCAACATGCTGTCAAAATAGAGGCAAAACCAACATGCTGTCAAAATAGAGGCAAAACCAACATACTGTCAAAATAGAGGCAAAACCAACATACTGTCAAAATAGAGGCAAAACCAACATACTGTCAAAATAGAGGCAAAACCAACATACTGTCAAAATAGAGGCAAAACCAACATACTGTCAAAATAGAGGCAAAACCAACATACTGTCAAAATAGAGAAAAAACCAACATACTGTCAAAATAGAGGAAAAACCAACATACTGTCAAAATAGAGGAAAAACCAACATACTGTCAAAATAGAGGAAAAACCAACATACTGTCAAAATAGAGGAAAAACCAACATACTGTCAAAATAGAGGCAAAACCAACATACTGTCAAAAATCGAGGAAAAACCAACATACTGTCAAAATCGAGGCAAAACCAACATACTGTCAAAATCGAGGAACAACCAACATACTGTCAAAATAGAGGCAAAACCAACATACTGTCAAAATAGAGGCAAAACCAACATACTGTCAAAATAGAGGCAAAACCAACATACTGTCAAAATAGAGGAAAAACCAACATACTGTCAAAATAGAGGCAAAACCAACATACTATCAAAATAGAGGCAAAACCAACATACTGTCAAAATCGAGGCAAAACCAACATACTGTCAAAATCGAGGCAAAACCAACATACTGTCAAAATCGAGGCAAAACCAACATACTGTCAAAATCGAGGAAAAACCAACATACTGTCAAAATCGAGGAAAAACCAACATACTGTCAAAATCGAGGCAAAAACCAACATACTGTCAAAATCGAGGCAAAAACCAACATACTGTCAAAATCGAGGCAAAACCAACATACTGTCAAAATCGAGGCAAAACCAACATACTGTCAAAATCGAGGCAAAACCAACATACTGTCAAAATCGAGGCAAAACCAACATACTGTCAAAATCGAGGCAAAACCAACATACTGTTAAAATCGAGGCAAAACCAACATACTGTCAAAATCGAGGCAAAACCAACATACTGTCAAAATCGAGGCAAAACCAACATACTGTCAAAATCGAGGCAAAACCAACATACTGTCAAAATCGAGAAAAAACCAACATACTGTCAAAATCGAGAAAAAAACAACATACTGTCAAAATCGAGAAAAAAACAACATACTGTCAAAATAGAGAAAAAACCAACACACTGTCAAAATCGAGGAAAAACCAACACACTGTCAAAATCGAGGAAAAACCAACATACTGTCAAAATCGAGGAAAAACCAACATACTGTCAAAATCGAGGCAAAATCAACATACTGTCAAAATCGAGGAAAAACCAACATACTGTCAAAATCGAGGAAAAACCAACATACTGTCAAAATAGAGGCAAAACCAACATACTGTCAAAATAGAGGCAAAACCAACATACTGTCAAAATAGAGGAAAAAACAACATACTGTCAAAATAGAGGAAAAAACAACATACTGTCAAAATAGAGGCAAAACCAACATACTGTCAAAATAGAGGCAAAACACAACATACTGTCAAAATCGAGGCAAAACCAACATACTGTCAAAATCGAGGCAAAACCAACATACTGAGAAAAAACTAACATACTGTCAAAATAGAGGAAAAACCAACATACTGTCAAAATAGAGGAAAAACCAACATACTGAGGAAAAACCAACATACTGTCAAAATCGAGGAAAAACCAACATACTGTCAAAATAGAGGAAAAACCAACATACTGTCAAAATAGAGGCAAAACCAACATACTGTCAAAATAGAGGCAAAACCAACATACTGTCAAAATATAGGCAAAACCAACATACTGTCAAAATCGAGGAAAAACCAACATTCTGTCAAAAAAGAGGAAAAACCAATGTACTGTCAAAATAGAGGAAAAACCAACATACTGTCAAAATAGAGGCAAAACCAACATACTGTCAAAATAGAGGAAAAACCAACATACTGTCAAAATCGAGAAAAAACCAACATACTGTCAAAATCGAGGAAAAACCAACATACTGTCAAAATAGAGGCAAAACCAACATACTGTCAAAATCGAGGAAAAACCAACATTCTGTCAAAAAAGAGGAAAAACCATTGTACTGTCAAAATAGAGGAAAAACCATCATACTGTCAAAAAAGAGGAAAAACCATCGTACTGTCAAAATAGAGGAAAAACCATTGTACTGTCGAAATAGAGGAAAAACCAACATACTGTCAAAATAGAGGCAAAACCAACATACTGTCAAAATAGAGGAAAAACCAACATACTGTCAAAATAGAGGAAAAACCAACATATTATCAAAATAGAGGAAAAACCAACATACTGTCAAAATAGAGGAAAAACCAACATACTGTTAAAATAGAGGCAAAACCAACGTACTGTCAAAATAGAGGCAAAACCAACATACTGTCAAAATAGAGGCAAAACCAACATACTGTCAAAATAGAGGCAAAACCAACATACTGTCAAAAAAGAGGCAAAACCAACATACTGTCAAAATAGAGGCAAAACCAACATACTGTAAAAATAGAGGCAAAACCAACATACTGTCAAAATAGAGGAAAAACCAACATACTGTCAAAATAGAGGCAAAACCAACATACTGTCAAAATAGAGGCAAAACCAACATACTGTCAAAATAGAGGAAAAACCAACATACTATCAAACTAGAGAAAAAACCAACATACTGTCAAAATAGAGGAAAAACCAACATACTGTCAAAATCGAGGAAAAACCAACATACTCTCAAAATAGAGGAAAAACCAACATACTGTCAAAATCGTGGAAAAACCAACATACTGTCAAAATCGAGGAAAAACCAACATTCTGTCAAAAAAGAGGAAAAACCAACGTACTGTCAAAATAGAGGAAAAACCAACACACTGTCAAAAAAGAGGAAAAACCAACATACTGTCAAAATAGAGGAAAAACCAACATACTGTCAAAATAGAGGCAAAACCAACATACTGTCAAAATAGAGGCAAAACCAACATACTGTCAAAATAGAGGCAAAACCAAAATACTGTCAAAATAGAGGCAAAACCAACATACTGTCAAAAAAGAGGAAAAACCAACATACTGTCAAAAAAGAGGCAAAACCAACATACTGTCAAAATAGAGGCAAAACCAACATACTGTCAAAATAGAGGCAAAACCAACATACTGTCAAAATAGAGGAAAAACCAACATACTGTCAAAATCGAGGAAAAACCAACATACTGTCAAAATAGAGGAAAAACCAACATACTGTCAAAATAGAGGAAAAACCAACATACTGTCAAAGAGGCAAAACCAACATACTGTCAAAATAGAGGAAAAACCAACATACTGTCAAAATAGAGGAAAAACCAACATACTGTAAAATTGAGGAAAAACCAACATACTGTCAAAATAGAGGAAAAACCAACATACTGTCAAAGAGGCAAAACCAACATACTGTCAAAATAGAGGCAAAACCAACATACTGTCAAAATAGAGGAAAAACCAACATACTGTCAAAATAGAGGAAAAACCAACATACTGTCAAAATAGAGGAAAAACCAACATACTGTCAAAATAGAGGAAAAACCAACATACTGTCAAAATAGAGGAAAAACCAACATACTGTCAAAATAGAGGAAAAGCCAACATACTGTCAAAATAGAGGAAAAACCAACATACTGTAAAATTGAGGAAAAACCAACATACTGTCAAAATAGAGGCAAAACCAACATACTGTCAAAATATAGGCAAAACCAACATACTGTCAAAATATAGGCAAAACCAACATACTGTCAAAATCGAGGAAAAACCAACATTCTGTCAAAAAAGAGGAAAAACCAATGTACTGTCAAAATAGAGGAAAAACCAACATACTGTCAAAATAGAGGCAAAACCAACATACTTTCAAAATAGAGAAAAATCCAACATACTGTCAAAATAGAGGCAAAACCAACATACTGTCAAAATAGAGGCAAAACCAACATACTTTCAAAATAGAGAAAAATCCAACATACTGTCAAAATCGAGGAAAAACCAACATACTGTCAAAATAGAGGCAAAACCAACATACTGTCAAAATCGAGGAAAAACCAACATACTGTCAAAATAGAGGAAAAACCAACATACTCTCAAAATAGAGGAAAAACCAACATACTGTCAAAATAGAGGCAAAACCAACATACTGTCAAAATAGAGGCAAAACCAACATACTGTCAAAATAGAGGAAAAACCAACATACTATCAAACTAGAGAAAAAACCAACATACTGTCAAAATAGAGGAAAAACCAACATACTGTCAAAATCGAGGAAAAACCAACATACTCTCAAAATAGAGGAAAAACCAACATACTGTCAAAATCGTGGAAAAACCAACATACTGTCAAAATAGAGGCAAAACCAACATACTGTCAAAATATAGGCAAAACCAACATACTGTCAAAATCGAGGAAAAACCAACATTCTGTCAAAAAAGAGGAAAAACCAATGTACTGTCAAAATAGAGGAAAAACCAACATACTGTCAAAATAGAGGCAAAACCAACATACTGTCAAAATAGAGGAAAAACCAACATACTGTCAAAATCGAGAAAAAACCAACATACTGTCAAAATCGAGGAAAAACCAACATACTGTCAAAATAGAGGCAAAACCAACATACTGTCAAAATCGAGGAAAAACCAACATTCTGTCAAAAAAGAGGAAAAACCATTGTACTGTCAAAATAGAGGAAAAACCATCATACTGTCAAAAAAGAGGAAAAACCATCGTACTGTCAAAATAGAGGAAAAACCATTGTACTGTCGAAATAGAGGAAAAACCAACATACTGTCAAAATAGAGGCAAAACCAACATACTGTCAAAATAGAGGAAAAACCAACATACTGTCAAAATAGAGGAAAAACCAACATACTATCAAAATAGAGGAAAAACCAACATACTGTCAAAATAGAGGAAAAACCAACATACTGTTAAAATAGAGGCAAAACCAACGTACTGTCAAAATAGAGGCAAAACCAACATACTGTCAAAATAGAGGCAAAACCAACATACTGTCAAAATAGAGGCAAAACCAACATACTGTCAAAAAAGAGGCAAAACCAACATACTGTCAAAATAGAGGCAAAACCAACATACTGTAAAAATAGAGGCAAAACCAACATACTGTCAAATTAGAGGAAAAACCAACATACTGTCAAAATAGAGGCAAAACCAACATACTGTCAAAATAGAGGCAAAACCAACATACTGTCAAAATAGAGGAAAAACCAACATACTATCAAACTAGAGAAAAAACCAACATACTGTCAAAATAGAGGAAAAACCAACATACTGTCAAAATCGAGGAAAAACCAACATACTCTCAAAATAGAGGAAAAACCAACATACTATCAAAATCGTGGAAAAACCAACATACTGTCAAAATCGAGGAAAAACCAACATTCTGTCAAAAAAGAGGAAAAACCAACGTACTGTCAAAATAGAGGAAAAACCAACATACTGTCAAAATAGAGGCAAAACCAAAATACTGTCAAAATAGAGGCAAAACCAACATACTGTCAAAATAGAGGCAAAACCAACATACTGTCAAAAAAGAGGCAAAACCAACATACTGTCAAAATAGAGGCAAAACCAACATACTGTCAAAATAGAGGCAAAACCAACATACTGTCAAAATAGAGGAAAAACCAACATACTGTCAAAATCGAGGAAAAACCAACATACTGTCAAAATAGAGGAAAAACCAACATAATGTCAAAATAGAGGAAAAACCAACATACTGTCAAAATAGAGGCAAAACCAACATACTGTAAAAATAGAGGCAAAACCAACATACTGTCAAAATAGAGGAAAAACCAACATACTGTCAAAATAGAGGCAAAACCAACATACTGTCAAAATAGAGGCAAAACCAACATACTGTCAAAATAGAGGAAAAACCAACATACTATCAAACTAGAGAAAAAACCAACATACTGTCAAAATAGAGGAAAAACCAACATACTGTCAAAATCGAGGAAAAACCAACATACTCTCAAAATAGAGGAAAAACCAACATACTGTCAAAATCGTGGAAAAACCAACATACTGTCAAAAAAGAGGAAAAACCAACATTCTGTCAAAAAAGAGGAAAAACCAACGTACTGTCAAAATAGAGGAAAAACCAACACACTGTCAAAAAAGAGGAAAAACCAACATACTGTCAAAATAGAGGAAAAACCAACATACTGTCAAAATAGAGGCAAAACCAACATACTGTCAAAATAGAGGCAAAACCAACATACTGTCAAAATAGAGGCAAAACCAAAATACTGTCAAAATAGAGGCAAAACCAACATACTGTCAAAAAAGAGGAAAAACCAACATACTGTCAAAAAAGAGGCAAAACCAACATACTGTCAAAATAGAGGCAAAACCAACATACTGTCAAAATAGAGGCAAAACCAACATACTGTCAAAATAGAGGAAAAACCAACATACTGTCAAAATCGAGGAAAAACCAACATACTGTCAAAATAGAGGAAAAACCAACATACTGTCAAAATAGAGGAAAAACCAACATACTGTCAAAGAGGCAAAACCAACATACTGTCAAAATAGAGGAAAAACCAACATACTGTCAAAATAGAGGAAAAACCAACATACTGTAAAATTGAGGAAAAACCAACATACTGTCAAAATAGAGGAAAAACCAACATACTGTCAAAGAGGCAAAACCAACATACTGTCAAAATAGAGGCAAAACCAACATACTGTCAAAATAGAGGAAAAACCAACATACTGTCAAAATAGAGGAAAAACCAACATACTGTCAAAATAGAGGAAAAACCAACATACTGTCAAAATAGAGGAAAAACCAACATACTGTCAAAATAGAGGAAAAACCAACATACTGTCAAAATAGAGGAAAAGCCAACATACTGTCAAAATAGAGGAAAAACCAACATACTGTAAAATTGAGGAAAAACCAACATACTGTCAAAATAGAGGAAAAGCCAACATACTGTCAAAATAGAGGAAAAACCAACATACTGTAAAATTGAGGAAAAACCAACATACTGTCAAAATAGAGGCAAAACCAACATACTGTCAAAATATAGGCAAAACCAACATACTGTCAAAATATAGGCAAAACCAACATACTGTCAAAATCGAGGAAAAACCAACATTCTGTCAAAAAAGAGGAAAAACCAATGTACTGTCAAAATAGAGGAAAAACCAACATACTGTCAAAATAGAGGCAAAACCAACATACTTTCAAAATAGAGAAAAATCCAACATACTGTCAAAATAGAGGCAAAACCAACATACTGTCAAAATAGAGGCAAAACCAACATACTTTCAAAATAGAGAAAAATCCAACATACTGTCAAAATCGAGGAAAAACCAACATACTGTCAAAATAGAGGCAAAACCAACATACTGTCAAAATAGAGGAAAAACCAACATACTGTCAAAATAGAGGAAAAACCAACATACTCTCAAAATAGAGGAAAAACCAACATACTGTCAAAATAGAGGCAAAACCAACATACTGTCAAAATAGAGGCAAAACCAACATACTGTCAAAATAGAGGAAAAACCAACATACTATCAAACTAGAGAAAAAACCAACATACTGTCAAAATAGAGGAAAAACCAACATACTGTCAAAATCGAGGAAAAACCAACATACTCTCAAAATAGAGGAAAAACCAACATACTGTCAAAATCGTGGAAAAACCAACATACTGTCAAAATCGAGGAAAAACCAACATACTGTCAAAATAGAGGCAAAACACAACATACTGTCAAAATCGAGGCAAAACCAACATACTGTCAAAATCGAGGCAAAACCAACATACTGTCAAAATCGAGAAAAAACTAACATACTGTCAAAATAGAGGAAAAACCAACATACTGTCAAAATAGAGGAAAAACCAACATACTGAGGAAAAACCAACATACTGTCAAAATCGAGGAAAAACCAACATACTGTCAAAATAGAGGAAAAACCAACATACTGTCAAAATAGAGGCAAAACCAACATACTGTCAAAATAGAGGAAAAACCAACATACTGTCAAAATCGAGAAAAAACCAACATACTGTCAAAATCGAGGAAAAACCAACATACTGTCAAAATAGAGGCAAAACCAACATACTGTCAAAATCGAGGAAAAACCAACATTCTGTCAAAAAAGAGGAAAAACCATTGTACTGTCAAAATAGAGGAAAAACCATCATACTGTCAAAAAAGAGGAAAAACCATCGTACTGTCAAAATAGAGGAAAAACCATTGTACTGTCGAAATAGAGGAAAAACCAACATACTGTCAAAATAGAGGCAAAACCAACATACTGTCAAAATAGAGGAAAAACCAACATACTGTCAAAATAGAGGAAAAACCAACATACTATCAAAATAGAGGAAAAACCAACATACTGTCAAAATAGAGGAAAAACCAACATACTGTTAAAATAGAGGCAAAACCAACGTACTGTCAAAATAGAGGCAAAACCAACATACTGTCAAAATAGAGGCAAAACCAACATACTGTCAAAATAGAGGCAAAACCAACATACTGTCAAAAAAGAGGCAAAACCAACATACTGTCAAAATAGAGGCAAAACCAACATACTGTAAAAATAGAGGCAAAACCAACATACTGTCAAATTAGAGGAAAAACCAACATACTGTCAAAATAGAGGCAAAACCAACATACTGTCAAAATAGAGGCAAAACCAACATACTGTCAAAATAGAGGAAAAACCAACATACTATCAAACTAGAGAAAAAACCAACATACTGTCAAAATAGAGGAAAAACCAACATACTGTCAAAATCGAGGAAAAACCAACATACTCTCAAAATAGAGGAAAAACCAACATACTATCAAAATCGTGGAAAAACCAACATACTGTCAAAATCGAGGAAAAACCAACATTCTGTCAAAAAAGAGGAAAAACCAACGTACTGTCAAAATAGAGGAAAAACCAACATACTGTCAAAATAGAGGCAAAACCAAAATACTGTCAAAATAGAGGCAAAACCAACATACTGTCAAAATAGAGGCAAAACCAACATACTGTCAAAAAAGAGGCAAAACCAACATACTGTCAAAATAGAGGCAAAACCAACATACTGTCAAAATAGAGGCAAAACCAACATACTGTCAAAATAGAGGAAAAACCAACATACTGTCAAAATCGAGGAAAAACCAACATACTGTCAAAATAGAGGAAAAACCAACATAATGTCAAAATAGAGGAAAAACCAACATACTGTAAAATTGAGGAAAAACCAACATACTGTCAAAATAGAGGAAAAACCAACATACTGTCAAAGAGGCAAAACCAACATACTGTCAAAATAGAGGCAAAACCAACATACTGTCAAAATAGAGGAAAAACCAACATACTGTCAAAATAGAGGCAAAACCAACATACTGTCAAAATAGAGGCAAAACCAACATACTGTCAAAATAGAGGCAAAACCAAAATACTGTCAAAATAGAGGCAAAACCAACATACTGTCAAAAAAGAGGAAAAACCAACATACTGTCAAAATAGAGGCAAAACCAACATACTGTCAAAATAGAGGAAAAACCAACATACTGTCAAAATAGAGGAAAAACCAACATACTGTCAAAATAGAGGAAAAACCAACATACTGTCAAAATAGAGGAAAAGCCAACATACTGTCAAAATAGAGGAAAAACCAACATACTGTAAAATTGAGGAAAAACCAACATACTGTCAAAATAGAGGCAAAACCAACATACTGTCAAAATATAGGCAAAACCAACATACTGTCAAAATATAGGCAAAACCAACATACTGTCAAAATCGAGGAAAAACCAACATTCTGTCAAAAAAGAGGAAAAACCAATGTACTGTCAAAATAGAGGAAAAACCAACATACTGTCAAAATAGAGGCAAAACCAACATACTTTCAAAATAGAGAAAAATCCAACATACTGTCAAAATAGAGGCAAAACCAACATACTGTCAAAATAGAGGCAAAACCAACATACTTTCAAAATAGAGAAAAATCCAACATACTGTCAAAATCGAGGAAAAACCAACATACTGTCAAAATAGAGGCAAAACCAACATACTGTCAAAATCGAGGAAAAACCAACATACTGTCAAAATAGAGGAAAAACCAACATACTCTCAAAATAGAGTAAAAACCAACATACTGTCAAAATAGAGGCAAAACCAACATACTGTCAAAATAGAGGCAAAACCAACATACTGTCAAAATAGAGGAAAAACCAACATACTATCAAACTAGAGAAAAAACCAACATACTGTCAAAATAGAGGAAAAACCAACATACTGTCAAAATCGAGGAAAAACCAACATACTCTCAAAATAGAGGAAAAACCAACATACTGTCAAAATCGTGGAAAAACCAACATACTGTCAAAATCGAGGAAAAACCAACATTCTGTCAAAAAAGAGGAAAAACCAACATACTGTCAAAATAGAGGAAAAACCAACATACTGTCAAAATAGAGGCAAAACCAACATACTGTCAAAATAGAGGCAAAACCAACATACTGTCAAAATAGAGGCAAAACCAAAATACTGTCAAAATAGAGGCAAAACCAACATACTGTCAAAAAAGAGGAAAAACCAACATACTGTCAAAAAAGAGGCAAAACCAACATACTGTCAAAATAGAGGCAAAACCAACATACTGTCAAAATAGAGGCAAAACTAACATACTGTCAAAATAGAGGAAAAACCAACATACTGTCAAAATAGAGAGGAAAAACCAACATACTGTCAAAATAGAGGCAAAACCAACATACTGTCAAAATAGAGGAAAAACCAACATACTGTCAAAATAGAGGAAAAAACAACATACTGTCAAAGAGGCAAAACCAACATACTGTCAAAATAGAGGCAAAACCAACATACTGTCAAAATAGAGGAAAAACCAACATACTGTCAAAATAGAAGAAAAACCAACATACTGTCAAAATAGAGGAAAAACCAACATACTGTCAAAATAGAGGAAAAACCAACATACTGTCAAAATAGAGGAAAAGCCAACATACTGTCAAAATAGAGGAAAAACCAACATACTGTCAAAATAGAGCAAAACCAACATACTGTCAAAATAGAGGAAAAACCAACATACTGTCAAAATCGAGGAAAAACCAACATACTGTCAAAATAGAGGAAAAACCAACATGTCAAAATAGAGGAAAAACCAACATACTGTAAAATTGAGGAAAAACCAACATACTGTCAAAATAGAGGAAAAACCAACATACTGTCAAAATAGAGGCAAAACCAACATACTGTCAAAATAGAGGCAAAACCAACATACTGTCAAAATAGAGGAAAAACCAACATACTGTCAAAATAGAGGCAAAACCAACATACTGTCAAAATAGAGGAAAAACCAACATACTGAGGAAAAACCAACATACTGTAAAAATCGAAGAAAAACCAACATACTGTCAAAATCGAGGAAAAACCAACATACTGTCAAAATAGAGGAAAAACCAACATACTCTCAAAATAGAGGAAAAACCAACATACTGTCAAAATAGAGGAAAAACCAACATACTGTCAAAATAGAGGAAAAACCAAAATACTGTCAAAATAGAGGAAAAACCAACATACTGTCAAAATAGAGGAAAAGCCAACATACTGTCAAAATAGAGGAAAAACCAACATACTGTAAAATTGAGGAAAAACCAACATACTGTCAAAATAGAGGCAAAACCAACATACTGTCAAAATATAGGCAAAACCAACATACTGTCAAAATCGAGGAAAAACCAACATTCTGTCAAAAAAGAGGAAAAACCAATGTACTGTCAAAATAGAGGAAAAACCAACATACTGTCAAAATAGAGGCAAAACCAGCATACTTTCAAAATAGAGAAAAATCCAACATACTGTCAAAATAGAGGCAAAACCAACATACTGTCAAAATAGAGGCAAAACCAACATACTTTCAAAATAGAGAAAAATCCAACATACTGTCAAAATCGAGGAAAAACCAACATACTGTCAAAATAGAGGCAAAACCAACATACTGTCAAAATCGAGGAAAAACCAACATACTGTCAAAATAGAGGAAAAACCAACATACTCTCAAAATAGAGGAAAAACCAACATACTGTCAAAATCGAGGAAAAACCAACATACTGTCAAAATAGAGGAAAAACCAACACACTGTCACAAAAGAGGAAAAACCAACATAGTGTCAAAATAGAGGAAAAACCAACATACTGTCAAAATAGAGGCAAAACCAACATACTGTCAAAATAGAGGCAAAACCAACATACTGTCAAAATAGAGGCAAAACCAAAATACTGTCAAAATAGAGGCAAAACCAACATACTGTCAAAAAAGAGGAAAAACCAACATACAGTCAAAAAAGAGGCAAAACCAACATACTGTCAAAATAGAGGCAAAACCAACATACTGTCAAAATAGAGGCAAAACCAACATACTGTCAAAATAGAGGCAAAACCAACATACTGTCAAAATAGAGGCAAAACCAACATACTGTCAAAATAGAGGCAAAACCAACATACTCTCAAAATAGAGGAAAAACCAACATACTGTCAAAATCGAGGAAAAACCAACATACTGTCAAAATCGAGGAAAAACCAACATACTGTCAAAATAGAGGAAAAACCAACATACTGTCAAAATAGAGGAAATTCCAACATACTGTCAAAATGGAGGCAAAACCAACATACTGTCAAAATAGAGGAAAAACCAACATACTGTCAAAATAGAGGAAAAAACAACATACTGTCAAAATGGAGGCAAAACCAACATACTCTCAAAATAGAGGAAAAACCAACATACTGTCAAAATAGAGGAAAAACCAACATACTGTCAAAATAGAGGAAAAACCAACATACTGTCAAAATAGAGGCAAAACCAACATACTGTCAAAATAGAGGCAAAACCAACATACTAACAAAATAGAGGCAAAACCAACATACTGTCAAAATAGAGGCAAAACCAACATACTGTCAAAATAGAGGAAAAACCAACATACTGTCAAAATAGAGGCAAAACCAACATACTGTCAAAATAGAGGCAAAACCAACATACTGTCAAAATAGAGGAAAAACCAACATACTGTCAAAATAGAGGAAAAACCAACATACTGTCAAAATAGAGGAAAAACCAACATACTGTCAAAATAGAGGCAAAACCAACATACTGTCAAAATAGAGGCAAAACCAACATACTGTCAAAATAGAGGAAAAACCAACATACTGTCAAAATAGAGGAAAAACCAACATACTGTCAAAATAGAGGTAAAACCAACATACTGTCAAAATAGAGGTAAAACCAACATACTGTCAAAATAGAGGCAAAACCAACATACTGTCAAAATAGAGGAAAAACCAACATACTGTCAAAATAGAGGCAAAACCAACATACTGTCAAAATAGAGGCAAAACCAACATACTGTCAAAATAGAGGAAAAACCAACATACTCTCAAAATAGAGGAAAAACCAACATACTGTCAAAATAGAGGCAAAACCAACATACTTTCAAAATAGAGAAAAATCCAACATACTGTCAAAATCGAGGAAAAACCAACATACTGTCAAAATAGAGGCAAAACCAACATACTGTCAAAATCGAGGAAAAACCAACATACTGTCAAAATAGAGGAAAAACCAACATACTCTCAAAATAGAGGAAAAACCAACATACTGTCAAAATAGAGGCAAAACCAACATACTGTCAAAATAGAGGCAAAACCAACATACTGTCAAAATAGAGGAAAAACCAACATACTATCAAACTAGAGAAAAAACCAACATACTGTCAAAATAGAGGAAAAACCAACATACTGTCAAAATCGAGGAAAAACCAACATACTCTCAAAATAGAGGAAAAACCAACATACTGTCAAAATCGTGGAAAAACCAACATACTGTCAAAATAGAGGCAAAACCAACATACTGTCAAAATATAGGCAAAACCAACATACTGTCAAAATCGAGGAAAAACCAACATTCTGTCAAAAAAGAGGAAAAACCAATGTACTGTCAAAATAGAGGAAAAACCAACATACTGTCAAAATAGAGGCAAAACCAACATACTGTCAAAATAGAGGAAAAACCAACATACTGTCAAAATCGAGAAAAAACCAACATACTGTCAAAATCGAGGAAAAACCAACATACTGTCAAAATAGAGGCAAAACCAACATACTGTCAAAATCGAGGAAAAACCAACATTCTGTCAAAAAAGAGGAAAAACCATTGTACTGTCAAAATAGAGGAAAAACCATCATACTGTCAAAAAAGAGGAAAAACCATCGTACTGTCAAAATAGAGGAAAAACCATTGTACTGTCGAAATAGAGGAAAAACCAACATACTGTCAAAATAGAGGCAAAACCAACATACTGTCAAAATAGAGGAAAAACCAACATACTGTCAAAATAGAGGAAAAACCAACATACTATCAAAATAGAGGAAAAACCAACATACTGTCAAAATAGAGGAAAAACCAACATACTGTTAAAATAGAGGCAAAACCAACGTACTGTCAAAATAGAGGCAAAACCAACATACTGTCAAAATAGAGGCAAAACCAACATACTGTCAAAATAGAGGCAAAACCAACATACTGTCAAAAAAGAGGCAAAACCAACATACTGTCAAAATAGAGGCAAAACCAACATACTGTAAAAATAGAGGCAAAACCAACATACTGTCAAATTAGAGGAAAAACCAACATACTGTCAAAATAGAGGCAAAACCAACATACTGTCAAAATAGAGGCAAAACCAACATACTGTCAAAATAGAGGAAAAACCAACATACTATCAAACTAGAGAAAAAACCAACATACTGTCAAAATAGAGGAAAAACCAACATACTGTCAAAATCGAGGAAAAACCAACATACTCTCAAAATAGAGGAAAAACCAACATACTATCAAAATCGTGGAAAAACCAACATACTGTCAAAATCGAGGAAAAACCAACATTCTGTCAAAAAAGAGGAAAAACCAACGTACTGTCAAAATAGAGGAAAAACCAACATACTGTCAAAATAGAGGCAAAACCAAAATACTGTCAAAATAGAGGCAAAACCAACATACTGTCAAAATAGAGGCAAAACCAACATACTGTCAAAAAAGAGGCAAAACCAACATACTGTCAAAATAGAGGCAAAACCAACATACTGTCAAAATAGAGGCAAAACCAACATACTGTCAAAATAGAGGAAAAACCAACATACTGTCAAAATCGAGGAAAAACCAACATACTGTCAAAATAGAGGAAAAACCAACATAATGTCAAAATAGAGGAAAAACCAACATACTGTCAAAATAGAGGCAAAACCAACATACTGTAAAAATAGAGGCAAAACCAACATACTGTCAAAATAGAGGAAAAACCAACATACTGTCAAAATAGAGGCAAAACCAACATACTGTCAAAATAGAGGCAAAACCAACATACTGTCAAAATAGAGGAAAAACCAACATACTATCAAACTAGAGAAAAAACCAACATACTGTCAAAATAGAGGAAAAACCAACATACTGTCAAAATCGAGGAAAAACCAACATACTCTCAAAATAGAGGAAAAACCAACATACTGTCAAAATCGTGGAAAAACCAACATACTGTCAAAAAAGAGGAAAAACCAACATTCTGTCAAAAAAGAGGAAAAACCAACGTACTGTCAAAATAGAGGAAAAACCAACACACTGTCAAAAAAGAGGAAAAACCAACATACTGTCAAAATAGAGGAAAAACCAACATACTGTCAAAATAGAGGCAAAACCAACATACTGTCAAAATAGAGGCAAAACCAACATACTGTCAAAATAGAGGCAAAACCAAAATACTGTCAAAATAGAGGCAAAACCAACATACTGTCAAAAAAGAGGAAAAACCAACATACTGTCAAAAAAGAGGCAAAACCAACATACTGTCAAAATAGAGGCAAAACCAACATACTGTCAAAATAGAGGCAAAACCAACATACTGTCAAAATAGAGGAAAAACCAACATACTGTCAAAATCGAGGAAAAACCAACATACTGTCAAAATAGAGGAAAAACCAACATACTGTCAAAATAGAGGAAAAACCAACATACTGTCAAAGAGGCAAAACCAACATACTGTCAAAATAGAGGAAAAACCAACATACTGTCAAAATAGAGGAAAAACCAACATACTGTAAAATTGAGGAAAAACCAACATACTGTCAAAATAGAGGAAAAACCAACATACTGTCAAAGAGGCAAAACCAACATACTGTCAAAATAGAGGCAAAACCAACATACTGTCAAAATAGAGGAAAAACCAACATACTGTCAAAATAGAGGAAAAACCAACATACTGTCAAAATAGAGGAAAAACCAACATACTGTCAAAATAGAGGAAAAACCAACATACTGTCAAAATAGAGGAAAAACCAACATACTGTCAAAATAGAGGAAAAGCCAACATACTGTCAAAATAGAGGAAAAACCAACATACTGTAAAATTGAGGAAAAACCAACATACTGTCAAAATAGAGGAAAAGCCAACATACTGTCAAAATAGAGGAAAAACCAACATACTGTAAAATTGAGGAAAAACCAACATACTGTCAAAATAGAGGCAAAACCAACATACTGTCAAAATATAGGCAAAACCAACATACTGTCAAAATATAGGCAAAACCAACATACTGTCAAAATCGAGGAAAAACCAACATTCTGTCAAAAAAGAGGAAAAACCAATGTACTGTCAAAATAGAGGAAAAACCAACATACTGTCAAAATAGAGGCAAAACCAACATACTTTCAAAATAGAGAAAAATCCAACATACTGTCAAAATAGAGGCAAAACCAACATACTGTCAAAATAGAGGCAAAACCAACATACTTTCAAAATAGAGAAAAATCCAACATACTGTCAAAATCGAGGAAAAACCAACATACTGTCAAAATAGAGGCAAAACCAACATACTGTCAAAATAGAGGAAAAACCAACATACTGTCAAAATAGAGGAAAAACCAACATACTCTCAAAATAGAGGAAAAACCAACATACTGTCAAAATAGAGGCAAAACCAACATACTGTCAAAATAGAGGCAAAACCAACATACTGTCAAAATAGAGGAAAAACCAACATACTATCAAACTAGAGAAAAAACCAACATACTGTCAAAATAGAGGAAAAACCAACATACTGTCAAAATCGAGGAAAAACCAACATACTCTCAAAATAGAGGAAAAACCAACATACTGTCAAAATCGTGGAAAAACCAACATACTGTCAAAATCGAGGAAAAACCAACATACTGTCAAAATAGAGGCAAAACACAACATACTGTCAAAATCGAGGCAAAACCAACATACTGTCAAAATCGAGGCAAAACCAACATACTGTCAAAATCGAGAAAAAACTAACATACTGTCAAAATAGAGGAAAAACCAACATACTGTCAAAATAGAGGAAAAACCAACATACTGAGGAAAAACCAACATACTGTCAAAATCGAGGAAAAACCAACATACTGTCAAAATAGAGGAAAAACCAACATACTGTCAAAATAGAGGCAAAACCAACATACTGTCAAAATAGAGGCAAAACCAACATACTGTCAAAATATAGGCAAAACCAACATACTGTCAAAATCGAGGAAAAACCAACATTCTGTCAAAAAAGAGGAAAAACCAATGTACTGTCAAAATAGAGGAAAAACCAACATACTGTCAAAATAGAGGCAAAACCAACATACTGTCAAAATAGAGGAAAAACCAACATACTGTCAAAATCGAGAAAAAACCAACATACTGTCAAAATCGAGGAAAAACCAACATACTGTCAAAATAGAGGCAAAACCAACATACTGTCAAAATCGAGGAAAAACCAACATTCTGTCAAAAAAGAGGAAAAACCATTGTACTGTCAAAATAGAGGAAAAACCATCATACTGTCAAAAAAGAGGAAAAACCATCGTACTGTCAAAATAGAGGAAAAACCATTGTACTGTCGAAATAGAGGAAAAACCAACATACTGTCAAAATAGAGGCAAAACCAACATACTGTCAAAATAGAGGAAAAACCAACATACTGTCAAAATAGAGGAAAAACCAACATACTATCAAAATAGAGGAAAAACCAACATACTGTCAAAATAGAGGAAAAACCAACATACTGTTAAAATAGAGGCAAAACCAACGTACTGTCAAAATAGAGGCAAAACCAACATACTGTCAAAATAGAGGCAAAACCAACATACTGTCAAAATAGAGGCAAAACCAACATACTGTCAAAAAAGAGGCAAAACCAACATACTGTCAAAATAGAGGCAAAACCAACATACTGTAAAAATAGAGGCAAAACCAACATACTGTCAAATTAGAGGAAAAACCAACATACTGTCAAAATAGAGGCAAAACCAACATACTGTCAAAATAGAGGCAAAACCAACATACTGTCAAAATAGAGGAAAAACCAACATACTATCAAACTAGAGAAAAAACCAACATACTGTCAAAATAGAGGAAAAACCAACATACTGTCAAAATCGAGGAAAAACCAACATACTCTCAAAATAGAGGAAAAACCAACATACTATCAAAATCGTGGAAAAACCAACATACTGTCAAAATCGAGGAAAAACCAACATTCTGTCAAAAAAGAGGAAAAACCAACGTACTGTCAAAATAGAGGAAAAACCAACATACTGTCAAAATAGAGGCAAAACCAAAATACTGTCAAAATAGAGGCAAAACCAACATACTGTCAAAATAGAGGCAAAACCAACATACTGTCAAAAAAGAGGCAAAACCAACATACTGTCAAAATAGAGGCAAAACCAACATACTGTCAAAATAGAGGCAAAACCAACATACTGTCAAAATAGAGGAAAAACCAACATACTGTCAAAATCGAGGAAAAACCAACATACTGTCAAAATAGAGGAAAAACCAACATAATGTCAAAATAGAGGAAAAACCAACATACTGTAAAATTGAGGAAAAACCAACATACTGTCAAAATAGAGGAAAAACCAACATACTGTCAAAGAGGCAAAACCAACATACTGTCAAAATAGAGGCAAAACCAACATACTGTCAAAATAGAGGAAAAACCAACATACTGTCAAAATAGAGGCAAAACCAACATACTGTCAAAATAGAGGCAAAACCAACATACTGTCAAAATAGAGGCAAAACCAAAATACTGTCAAAATAGAGGCAAAACCAACATACTGTCAAAAAAGAGGAAAAACCAACATACTGTCAAAATAGAGGCAAAACCAACATACTGTCAAAATAGAGGAAAAACCAACATACTGTCAAAATAGAGGAAAAACCAACATACTGTCAAAATAGAGGAAAAACCAACATACTGTCAAAATAGAGGAAAAGCCAACATACTGTCAAAATAGAGGAAAAACCAACATACTGTAAAATTGAGGAAAAACCAACATACTGTCAAAATAGAGGCAAAACCAACATACTGTCAAAATATAGGCAAAACCAACATACTGTCAAAATATAGGCAAAACCAACATACTGTCAAAATCGAGGAAAAACCAACATTCTGTCAAAAAAGAGGAAAAACCAATGTACTGTCAAAATAGAGGAAAAACCAACATACTGTCAAAATAGAGGCAAAACCAACATACTTTCAAAATAGAGAAAAATCCAACATACTGTCAAAATAGAGGCAAAACCAACATACTGTCAAAATAGAGGCAAAACCAACATACTTTCAAAATAGAGAAAAATCCAACATACTGTCAAAATCGAGGAAAAACCAACATACTGTCAAAATAGAGGCAAAACCAACATACTGTCAAAATCGAGGAAAAACCAACATACTGTCAAAATAGAGGAAAAACCAACATACTCTCAAAATAGAGTAAAAACCAACATACTGTCAAAATAGAGGCAAAACCAACATACTGTCAAAATCGAGGCAAAACCAACATACTGTCAAAATAGAGGAAAAACCAACATACTATCAAACTAGAGAAAAAACCAACATACTGTCAAAATAGAGGAAAAACCAACATACTGTCAAAATCGAGGAAAAACCAACATACTCTCAAAATAGAGGAAAAACCAACATACTGTCAAAATCGTGGAAAAACCAACATACTGTCAAAATCGAGGAAAAACCAACATTCTGTCAAAAAAGAGGAAAAACCAACATACTGTCAAAATAGAGGAAAAACCAACATACTGTCAAAATAGAGGCAAAACCAACATACTGTCAAAATAGAGGCAAAACCAACATACTGTCAAAATAGAGGCAAAACCAAAATACTGTCAAAATAGAGGCAAAACCAACATACTGTCAAAAAAGAGGAAAAACCAACATACTGTCAAAAAAGAGGCAAAACCAACATACTGTCAAAATAGAGGCAAAACCAACATACTGTCAAAATAGAGGCAAAACTAACATACTGTCAAAATAGAGGAAAAACCAACATACTGTCAAAATAGAGAGGAAAAACCAACATACTGTCAAAATAGAGGCAAAACCAACATACTGTCAAAATAGAGGAAAAACCAACATACTGTCAAAATAGAGGAAAAAACAACATACTGTCAAAGAGGCAAAACCAACATACTGTCAAAATAGAGGCAAAACCAACATACTGTCAAAATAGAGGAAAAACCAACATACTGTCAAAATAGAAGAAAAACCAACATACTGTCAAAATAGAGGAAAAACCAACATACTGTCAAAATAGAGGAAAAACCAACATACTGTCAAAATAGAGGAAAAGCCAACATACTGTCAAAATAGAGGAAAAACCAACATACTGTCAAAATAGAGCAAAACCAACATACTGTCAAAATAGAGGAAAAACCAACATACTGTCAAAATCGAGGAAAAACCAACATACTGTCAAAATAGAGGAAAAACCAACATGTCAAAATAGAGGAAAAACCAACATACTGTAAAATTGAGGAAAAACCAACATACTGTCAAAATAGAGGAAAAACCAACATACTGTCAAAATAGAGGCAAAACCAACATACTGTCAAAATAGAGGCAAAACCAACATACTGTCAAAATAGAGGAAAAACCAACATACTGTCAAAATAGAGGCAAAACCAACATACTGTCAAAATAGAGGAAAAACCAACATACTGAGGAAAAACCAACATACTGTAAAAATCGAAGAAAAACCAACATACTGTCAAAATCGAGGAAAAACCAACATACTGTCAAAATAGAGGAAAAACCAACATACTCTCAAAATAGAGGAAAAACCAACATACTGTCAAAATAGAGGAAAAACCAACATACTGTCAAAATAGAGGAAAAACCAAAATACTGTCAAAATAGAGGAAAAACCAACATACTGTCAAAATAGAGGAAAAGCCAACATACTGTCAAAATAGAGGAAAAACCAACATACTGTAAAATTGAGGAAAAACCAACATACTGTCAAAATAGAGGCAAAACCAACATACTGTCAAAATATAGGCAAAACCAACATACTGTCAAAATCGAGGAAAAACCAACATTCTGTCAAAAAAGAGGAAAAACCAATGTACTGTCAAAATAGAGGAAAAACCAACATACTGTCAAAATAGAGGCAAAACCAGCATACTTTCAAAATAGAGAAAAATCCAACATACTGTCAAAATAGAGGCAAAACCAACATACTGTCAAAATAGAGGCAAAACCAACATACTTTCAAAATAGAGAAAAATCCAACATACTGTCAAAATCGAGGAAAAACCAACATACTGTCAAAATAGAGGCAAAACCAACATACTGTCAAAATCGAGGAAAAACCAACATACTGTCAAAATAGAGGAAAAACCAACATACTCTCAAAATAGAGGAAAAACCAACATACTGTCAAAATCGAGGAAAAACCAACATACTGTCAAAATAGAGGAAAAACCAACACACTGTCACAAAAGAGGAAAAACCAACATAGTGTCAAAATAGAGGAAAAACCAACATACTGTCAAAATAGAGGCAAAACCAACATACTGTCAAAATAGAGGCAAAACCAACATACTGTCAAAATAGAGGCAAAACCAAAATACTGTCAAAATAGAGGCAAAACCAACATACTGTCAAAAAAGAGGAAAAACCAACATACAGTCAAAAAAGAGGCAAAACCAACATACTGTCAAAATAGAGGCAAAACCAACATACTGTCAAAATAGAGGCAAAACCAACATACTGTCAAAATAGAGGCAAAACCAACATACTGTCAAAATAGAGGCAAAACCAACATACTGTCAAAATAGAGGCAAAACCAACATACTCTCAAAATAGAGGAAAAACCAACATACTGTCAAAATCGAGGAAAAACCAACATACTGTCAAAATCGAGGAAAAACCAACATACTGTCAAAATAGAGGAAAAACCAACATACTGTCAAAATAGAGGAAATTCCAACATACTGTCAAAATGGAGGCAAAACCAACATACTGTCAAAATAGAGGAAAAACCAACATACTGTCAAAATAGAGGAAAAAACAACATACTGTCAAAATGGAGGCAAAACCAACATACTCTCAAAATAGAGGAAAAACCAACATACTGTCAAAATAGAGGAAAAACCAACATACTGTCAAAATAGAGGAAAAACCAACATACTGTCAAAATAGAGGCAAAACCAACATACTGTCAAAATAGAGGCAAAACCAACATACTAACAAAATAGAGGCAAAACCAACATACTGTCAAAATAGAGGCAAAACCAACATACTGTCAAAATAGAGGAAAAACCAACATACTGTCAAAATAGAGGCAAAACCAACATACTGTCAAAATAGAGGCAAAACCAACATACTGTCAAAATAGAGGAAAAACCAACATACTGTCAAAATAGAGGAAAAACCAACATACTGTCAAAATAGAGGAAAAACCAACATACTGTCAAAATAGAGGCAAAACCAACATACTGTCAAAATAGAGGCAAAACCAACATACTGTCAAAATAGAGGAAAAACCAACATACTGTCAAAATAGAGGAAAAACCAACATACTGTCAAAATAGAGGTAAAACCAACATACTGTCAAAATAGAGGTAAAACCAACATACTGTCAAAATAGAGGCAAAACCAACATACTGTCAAAATAGAGGAAAAACCAACATACTGTCAAAATAGAGGCAAAACCAACATACTGTCAAAATAGAGGCAAAACCAACATACTGTCAAAATAGAGGAAAAACCAACATACTGTCAAAATAGAGGAAAAACCAACATACTGTCAAAATAGAGGAAAAACCAACATACTGTCAAAATAGAGGCAAAACCAACATACAGTCAAAATAGAGGCAAAACCAACATACTGTCAAAATAGAGGCAAAACCAACATACTGTCAAAATAGAGGAAAAACCAACATACTGTCAAAATAGAGGCAAAACCAACATACTTTCAAAATAGAGGAAAAACCAACATACTGTAAAATTGAGGAAAAACCAACATACTGTCAAAATAGAGGCAAAACCAACATACTGTCAAAATAGAGGCAAAACCAACATACTGTCAAAATATAGGCAAAACCAACATACTGTCAAAATCGAGGAAAAACCAACATTCTGTCAAAAAAGAGGAAAAACCAATGTACTGTCAAAATAGAGGAAAAACCAACATACTGTCAAAATAGAGGCAAAACCAACATACTTTCAAAATAGAGAAAAATCCAACATACTGTCAAAATAGAGGCAAAACCAACATACTGTCAAAATAGAGGCAAAACCAACATACTTTCTAAATAGAGAAAAATCCAACATACTGTCAAAATCGAGGAAAAACCAACATACTGTCAAAATAGAGGCAAAACCAACATACTGTCAAAATCGAGGAAAAACCAACATACTGTCAAAATAGAGGAAAAACCAACATACTCTCAAAATAGAGGAAAAACCAACATACTGTCAAAATAGAGGAAAAACCAACATACTGTCAAAATAGAGGCAAAACCAACATACTGTCAAAATAGAGGCAAAACCAACATACTGTCAAAATAGAGGAAAAACCAACATACTGTCAAAATAGAGGAAAAACCAACATACTGTCAAAATAGAGGTAAAACCAACATACTGTCAAAATAGAGGTAAAACCAACATACTGTCAAAATAGAGGCAAAACCAAC
Source organism: Thymallus thymallus (assembly GCA_023634145.1). Taxonomy (NCBI): domain Eukaryota; kingdom Metazoa; phylum Chordata; class Actinopteri; order Salmoniformes; family Salmonidae; genus Thymallus; species Thymallus thymallus. Next base: position 716,429 of record JAKYLM010000065.1, read on the forward strand.
ATACTGTCAAAATAGAGGCAAAACCAACATACTGTCAAAATAGAGGCAAAACCAACATACTGTCAAAATAGAGGCAAAACCAACATACTCTCAAAATAGAGGAAAAACCAACATACTGTCAAAATCGAGGAAAAACCAACATACTGTCAAAATCGAGGAAAAACCAACATACTGTCAAAATAGAGGAAAAACCAACATACTGTCAAAATAGAGGAAATTCCAACATACTGTCAAAATGGAGGCAAAACCAACATACTGTCAAAATAGAGGAAAAACCAACATACTGTCAAAATAGAGGAAAAAACAACATACTGTCAAAATGGAGGCAAAACCAACATACTCTCAAAATAGAGGAAAAACCAACATACTGTCAAAATAGAGGAAAAACCAACATACTGTCAAAATAGAGGAAAAACCAACATACTGTCAAAATAGAGGCAAAACCAACATACTGTCAAAATAGAGGCAAAACCAACATACTAACAAAATAGAGGCAAAACCAACATACTGTCAAAATAGAGGCAAAACCAACATACTGTCAAAATAGAGGAAAAACCAACATACTGTCAAAATAGAGGCAAAACCAACATACTGTCAAAATAGAGGCAAAACCAACATACTGTCAAAATAGAGGAAAAACCAACATACTGTCAAAATAGAGGAAAAACCAACATACTGTCAAAATAGAGGTAAAACCAACATACTGTCAAAATAGAGGTAAAACCAACATACTGTCAAAATAGAGGCAAAACCAACATACTGTCAAAATAGAGGCAAAACCAACATACTGTCAAAATAGAGGCAAAACCAACATACTGTCAAAATAGAGGCAAAACCAACATACTCTCAAAATAGAGGCAAAACCAACATACTCTCAAAATAGAGGAAAAACCAACATACTGTCAAAATCGAGACAAAACCAACATACTGTCAAAATCGAGGAAAAACCAACATACTGTCAAAATCGAGGAAAAACCAACATACTGTCAAAATTGAGGAAAAACCAACATACTGTCAAAATAGAGGAAAAACCAACATAGAGGAAAAACCAACATACTGTCAAAATAGAGGAAAAACCAACATACTGTCAAAATAGAGGAAAAACCAACATACTGTCAAAATAGAGGCAAAACCAACATACTGTCAAAATAGAGGAAAAACCAACATACTGTCAAAATCGAGGAAAAACTAACATATTGTCAAAATATAGGAAAAACCAACATACTGTCAAAATAGAGGAAAAACCAACATACTGTCAAAATAGAGGAAAAACCAACATACTGTCAAAATAGAGGCAAAACCAACATACTGTCAAAATAGAGGAAAAACCAACATACTGTCAAAATAGAGGAAAAACCAACATACTGTCAAAATAGAGGTAAAACCAACATACTGTCAAAATAGAGGTAAAACCAACATACTGTCAAAATAGAGGCAAAACCAACATACTGTCAAAATAGAGGCAAAACCAACATACTGTCAAAATAGAGGCAAAACCAACATACTGTCAAAATAGAGGCAAAACCAACATACTCTCAAAATAGAGGAAAAACCAACATACTGTCAAAATCGAGGAAAAACCAACATACTGTCAAAATCGAGGAAAAACACAACATACTGTCAAAATCGAGGCAAAACCAACATACTGTCAAAATCGAGGCAAAACCAACATACTGTCAAAATCGAGAAAAAACTAACATACTGTCAAAATAGAGGAAAAACCAACATACTGTCAAAATAGAGGAAAAACCAACATACTGAGGAAAAACCAACATACTGTCAAAATCGAGGAAAAACCAACATACTGTCAAAATAGAGGAAAAACCAACATACTGTCAAAATAGAGGCAAAACCAACATACTGTCAAAATAGAGGCAAAACCAACATACTGTCAAAATATAGGCAAAACCAACATACTGTCAAAATCGAGGAAAAACCAACATTCTGTCAAAAAAGAGGAAAAACCAATGTACTGTCAAAATAGAGGAAAAACCAACATACTGTCAAAATAGAGGCAAAACCAACATACTGTCAAAATAGAGGAAAAACCAACATACTGTCAAAATCGAGAAAAAACCAACATACTGTCAAAATCGAGGAAAAACCAACATACTGTCAAAATAGAGGCAAAACCAACATACTGTCAAAATCGAGGAAAAACCAACATTCTGTCAAAAAAGAGGAAAAACCATTGTACTGTCAAAATAGAGGAAAAACCATCATACTGTCAAAAAAGAGGAAAAACCATCGTACTGTCAAAATAGAGGAAAAACCATTGTACTGTCGAAATAGAGGAAAAACCAACATACTGTCAAAATAGAGGCAAAACCAACATACTGTCAAAATAGAGGAAAAACCAACATACTGTCAAAATAGAGGAAAAACCAACATACTATCAAAATAGAGGAAAAACCAACATACTGTCAAAATAGAGGAAAAACCAACATACTGTTAAAATAGAGGCAAAACCAACGTACTGTCAAAATAGAGGCAAAACCAACATACTGTCAAAATAGAGGCAAAACCAACATACTATCAAACTAGAGAAAAAACCAACATACTGTCAAAATAGAGGAAAAACCAACATACTGTCAAAATCGAGGAAAAACCAACATACTCTCAAAATAGAGGAAAAACCAACATACTATCAAAATCGTGGAAAAACCAACATACTGTCAAAATCGAGGAAAAACCAACGTACTGTCAAAATAGAGGCAAAACCAACATACTGTCAAAATAGAGGCAAAACCAACATACTGTCAAAATAGAGGCAAAACCAACATACTGTCAAAAAAGAGGCAAAACCAACATACTGTCAAAATAGAGGCAAAACCAACATACTGTAAAAATAGAGGCAAAACCAACATACTGTCAAATTAGAGGAAAAACCAACATACTGTCAAAATAGAGGCAAAACCAACATACTGTCAAAATAGAGGCAAAACCAACATACTGTCAAAATAGAGGCAAAACCAACATACTGTCAAAATAGAGGAAAAACCAACATACTGTCAAAATCGAGGAAAAACCAACATACTGTCAAAATAGAGGAAAAACCAACATAATGTCAAAATAGAGGAAAAACCAACATACTGTAAAATTGAGGAAAAACCAACATACTGTCAAAATAGAGGAAAAACCAACATACTGTCAAAGAGGCAAAACCAACATACTGTCAAAATAGAGGCAAAACCAACATACTGTCAAAATAGAGGAAAAACCAACATACTGTCAAAATAGAGGCAAAACCAACATACTGTCAAAATAGAGGCAAAACCAACATACTGTCAAAATAGAGGCAAAACCAAAATACTGTCAAAATAGAGGCAAAACCAACATACTGTCAAAAAAGAGGAAAAACCAACATACTGTCAAAATAGAGGCAAAACCAACATACTGTCAAAATAGAGGAAAAACCAACATACTGTCAAAATAGAGGAAAAACCAACATACTGTCAAAATAGAGGAAAAACCAACATACTGTCAAAATAGAGGAAAAGCCAACATACTGTCAAAATAGAGGAAAAACCAACATACTGTAAAATTAAGGAAAAACCAACATACTGTCAAAATAGAGGCAAAACCAACATACTGTCAAAATATAGGCAAAACCAACATACTGTCAAAATATAGGCAAAACCAACATACTGTCAAAATCGAGGAAAAACCAACATTCTGTCAAAAAAGAGGAAAAACCAATGTACTGTCAAAATAGAGGAAAAACCAACATACTGTCAAAATAGAGGCAAAACCAACATACTTTCAAAATAGAGAAAAATCCAACATACTGTCAAAATAGAGGCAAAACCAACATACTGTCAAAATAGAGGCAAAACCAACATACTTTCTAAATAGAGAAAAATCCAACATACTGTCAAAATCGAGGAAAAACCAACATACTGTCAAAATAGAGGCAAAACCAACATACTGTCAAAATCGAGGAAAAACCAACATACTGTCAAAATAGAGGAAAAACCAACATACTCTCAAAATAGAGGAAAAACCAACATACTGTCAAAATCGAGGAAAAATCCAACATACTGTCAAAATAGAGGCAAAACCAACATACTGTCAAAATAGAGGCAAAACCAACATACTGTCAAAATAGAGGAAAAACCAACATACTATCAAACTAGAGAAAAAACCAACATACTGTCAAAATAGAGGAAAAACCAACATACTGTCAAAATCGAGGAAAAACCAACATACTCTCAAAATAGAGGAAAAACCAACATACTGTCAAAATCGTGGAAAAACCAACATACTGTCAAAATCGAGGAAAAACCAACATTCTGTCAAAAAAGAGGAAAAACCAACATACTGTCAAAATAGAGGAAAAACCAACATACTGTCAAAATAGAGGCAAAACCAACATACTGTCAAAATAGAGGCAAAACCAACATACTGTCAAAATAGAGGCAAAACCAAAATACTGTCAAAATAGAGGCAAAACCAACATACTGTCAAAAAAGAGGAAAAACCAACATACTGTCAAAAAAGAGGCAAAACCAACATACTGTCAAAATAGAGGCAAAACCAACATACTGTCAAAATAGAGGCAAAACCAACATACTGTCAAAATAGAGGAAAAACCAACATACTGTCAAAATAGAGAGAAAAACCAACATACTGTCAAAATAGAGGCAAAACCAACATACTGTCAAAATAGAGGAAAAACCAACATACTGTCAAAATAGAGGAAAAAACAACATACTGTCAAAGAGGCAAAACCAACATACTGTCAAAATAGAGGCAAAACCAACATACTGTCAAAATAGAGGAAAAACCAACATACTGTCAAAATAGAAGAAAAACCAACATACTGTCAAAATAGAGGAAAAACCAACATACTGTCAAAATAGAGGAAAAACCAACATACTGTCAAAATAGAGGAAAAGCCAACATACTGTCAAAATAGAGGAAAAACCAACATACTGTCAAAATAGAGCAAAACCAACATACTGTCAAAATAGAGGAAAAACCAACATACTGTCAAAATCGAGGAAAAACCAACATACTGTCAAAATAGAGGAAAAACCAACATAATGTCAAAATAGAGGAAAAACCAACATACTGTAAAATTGAGGAAAAACCAACATACTGTCAAAATAGAGGAAAAACCAACATACTGTCAAAATAGAGGCAAAACCAACATACTGTCAAAATAGAGGCAAAACCAACATACTGTCAAAATAGAGGAAAAACCAACATACTGTCAAAATAGAGGCAAAACCAACATACTGTCAAAATAGAGGAAAAACCAACATACTGAGGAAAAACCAACATACTGTAAAAATCGAAGAAAAACCAACATACTGTCAAAATCGAGGAAAAACCAACATACTGTCAAAATAGAGGAAAAACCAACATACTCTCAAAATAGAGGAAAAACCAACATACTGTCAAAATAGAGGAAAAACCAACATACTGTCAAAATAGAGGAAAAACCAAAATACTGTCAAAATAGAGGAAAAACCAACATACTGTCAAAATAGAGGAAAAGCCAACATACTGTCAAAATAGAGGAAAAACCAACATACTGTAAAATTGAGGAAAAACCAACATACTGTCAAAATAGAGGCAAAACCAACATACTGTCAAAATATAGGCAAAACCAACATACTGTCAAAATCGAGGAAAAACCAACATTCTGTCAAAAAAGAGGAAAAACCAATGTACTGTCAAAATAGAGGAAAAACCAACATACTGTCAAAATAGAGGCAAAACCAGCATACTTTCAAAATAGAGAAAAATCCAACATACTGTCAAAATAGAGGCAAAACCAACATACTGTCAAAATAGAGGCAAAACCAACATACTTTCAAAATAGAGAAAAATCCAACATACTGTCAAAATCGAGGAAAAACCAACATACTGTCAAAATAGAGGCAAAACCAACATACTGTCAAAATCGAGGAAAAACCAACATACTGTCAAAATAGAGGAAAAACCAACATACTCTCAAAATAGAGGAAAAACCAACATACTGTCAAAATCGAGGAAAAACCAACATACTGTCAAAATAGAGGAAAAACCAACACACTGTCACAAAAGAGGAAAAACCAACATAGTGTCAAAATAGAGGAAAAACCAACATACTGTCAAAATAGAGGCAAAACCAACATACTGTCAAAATAGAGGCAAAACCAACATACTGTCAAAATAGAGGCAAAACCAAAATACTGTCAAAATAGAGGCAAAACCAACATACTGTCAAAAAAGAGGAAAAACCAACATACTGTCAAAAAAGAGGCAAAACCAACATACTGTCAAAATAGAGGCAAAACCAAAATACTGTCAAAATAGAGGCAAAACCAACATACTGTCAAAATAGAGGCAAAACCAACATACTGTCAAAATAGAGGCAAAACCAACATACTGTCAAAATAGAGGCAAAACCAACATACTGTCAAAATAGAGGAAAAACCAACATACTGTCAAAATCGAGGAAAAACCAACATACTGTCAAAATCGAGGAAAAACCAACATACTGTCAAAATAGAGGAAAAACCAACATACTGTCAAAATAGAGGAAATTCCAACATACTGTCAAAATGGAGGCAAAACCAACATACTGTCAAAATAGAGGAAAAACCAACATACTGTCAAAATAGAGGAAAAAACAACATACTGTCAAAATGGAGGCAAAACCAACATACTGTCAAAATAGAGGAAAAACCAACATACTGTCAAAATAGAGGAAAAACCAACATACTGTCAAAATAGAGGAAAAACCAACATACTGTCAAAATAGAGGCAAAACCAACATACTGTCAAAATAGAGGCAAAACCAACATACTAACAAAATAGAGGCAAAACCAACATACTGTCAAAATAGAGGCAAAACCAACATACTGTCAAAATAGAGGAAAAACCAACATACTGTCAAAATAGAGGCAAAACCAACATACTGTCAAAATAGAGGCAAAACCAACATACTGTCAAAATAGAGGAAAAACCAACATACTGTCAAAATAGAGGAAAAACCAACATACTGTCAAAATAGAGGAAAAACCAACATACTGTCAAAATAGAGGCAAAACCAACATACTGTCAAAATAGAGGCAAAACCAACATACTGTCAAAATAGAGGAAAAACCAACATACTGTCAAAATAGAGGAAAAACCAACATACTGTCAAAATAGAGGTAAAACCAACATACTGTCAAAAGAGAGGTAAAACCAACATACTGTCAAAATAGAGGCAAAACCAACATACTGTCAAAATAGAGGAAAAACCAACATACTGTCAAAATAGAGGCAAAACCAACATACTGTCAAAATAGAGGCAAAACCAACATACTGTCAAAATAGAGGAAAAACCAACATACTGTCAAAATAGAGGAAAAACCAACATACTGTCAAAATAGAGGAAAAACCAACATACTGTCAAAATAGAGGCAAAACCAACATACAGTCAAAATAGAGGCAAAACCAACATACTGTCAAAATAGAGGCAAAACCAACATACTGTCAAAATAGAGGAAAAACCAACATACTGTCAAAATAGAGGCAAAACCAACATACTTTCAAAATAGAGGCAAAACCAACATACTGTCAAAATAGAGGAAAAACCAACATACTGTCAAAATAGAGGAAAAACCAACATACTGTCAAAATAGAGGCAAAACCAACATACTGTCAAAATAGAGGCAAAACCAACATACTGTCAAAATAGAGGCAAAACCAACATACTGTCAAAATAGAGGAAAAACCAACATACTGTCAAAATAGAGGAAAAACCAACATACTGTCAAAATAGAGGTAAAACCAACATACTGTCAAAATAGAGGTAAAACCAACATACTGTCAAAATAGAGGCAAAACCAACATACTGTCAAAATAGAGGCAAAACCAACATACTGTCAAAATAGAGGCAAAACCAACATACTGTCAAAATAGAGGCAAAACCAACATACTCTCAAAATAGAGGAAAAACCAACATACTGTCAAAATCGAGGAAAAACCAACATACTGTCAAAATCGAGGAAAAACCAACATACTGTCAAAATAGAGGAAAAACCAACATACTGTCAAAATAGAGGAAATTCCAACATACTGTCAAAATGGAGGCAAAACCAACATACTGTCAAAATAGAGGAAAAACCAACATACTGTCAAAATAGAGGAAAAAACAACATACTGTCAAAATGGAGGCAAAACCAACATACTCTCAAAATAGAGGAAAAACCAACATACTGTCAAAATAGAGGAAAAACCAACATACTGTCAAAATAGAGGAAAAACCAACATACTGTCAAAATAGAGGAAAAAACAACATACTGTCAAAATGGAGGCAAAACCAACATACTCTCAAAATAGAGGAAAAACCAACATACTGTCAAAATAGAGGAAAAACCAACATACTAACAAAATAGAGGCAAAACCAACATACTGTCAAAATAGAGGCAAAACCAACATACTGTCAAAATAGAGGCAAAACCAACATACTGTCAAAATAGAGGCAAAACCAACATACTGTCAAAATAGAGGCAAAACCAACATACTGTCAAAATAGAGGAAAAACCAACATACTGTCAAAATAGAGGAAAAACCAACATTCTGTCAAAATAGAGGTAAAACCAACATACTGTCAAAATAGAGGTAAAACCAACATACTGTCAAAATAGAGGCAAAACCAACATACTGTCAAAATAGAGGCAAAACCAACATACTGTCAAAATAGAGGCAAAACCAACATACTGTCAAAATAGAGGCAAAACCAACATACTCTCAAAATAGAGGCAAAACCAACATACTCTCAAAATAGAGGAAAAACCAACATACTGTCAAAATCGAGGCAAAACCAACATACTGTCAAAATCGAGGAAAAACCAACATACTGTCAAAATCGAGGAAAAACCAACATACTGTCAAAATTGAGGAAAAACCAACATACTGTCAAAATAGAGGAAAAACCAACATAGAGGAAAAACCAACATACTGTCAAAATAGAGGAAAAACCAACATACTGTCAAAATAGAGGCAAAACCAACATACTGTCAAAATAGATGCAAAACCAACATACTGTCAAAATAGAGGAAAAACCAACATACTGTCAAAATCGAGGAAAAACTAACATATTGTCAAAATATAGGAAAAACCAACATACTGTCAAAATAGAGGAAAAACCAACATACTGTCAAAATAGAGGAAAAACCAACATACTGTCAAAATAGAGGCAAAACCAACATACTGTCAAAATAGAGGAAAAACCAACATACTGTCAAAATAGAGGAAAAACCAACATACTGTCAAAATAGAGGTAAAACCAACATACTGTCAAAATAGAGGCAAAACCAACATACTGTCAAAATAGAGGCAAAACCAACATACTGTCAAAATAGAGGCAAAACCAACATACTGTCAAAATAGAGGCAAAACCAACATACTCTCAAAATAGAGGAAAAACCAACATACTGTCAAAATCGAGGAAAAACCAACATACTGTCAAAATCGAGGAAAAACCAACATACTGTCAAAATAGAGGAAAAACCAACATACTGTCAAAATAGAGGAAATTCCAACATACTGTCAAAATGGAGGCAAAACCAACATACTGTCAAAATAGAGGAAAAACCAACATACTGTCAAAATAGAGGAAAAAACAACATACTGTCAAAATGGAGGCAAAACCAACATACTCTCAAAATAGAGGAAAAACCAACATACTGTCAAAATAGAGGAAAAACCAACATACTGTCAAAATAGAGGAAAAACCAACATACTGTCAAAATAGAGGCAAAACCAACATACTGTCAAAATAGAGGCAAAACCAACATACTGTCAAAATAGAGGCAAAACCAACATACTGTCAAAATAGAGGCAAAACCAACATACTGTCAAAATAGAGGCAAAACCAACATACTCTCAAAATAGAGGAAAAACCAACATACTGTCAAAATCGAGGAAAAACCAACATACTGTCAAAATCGAGGAAAAACCAACATACTGTCAAAATAGAGGAAAAACCAACATACTGTCAAAATAGAGGAAATTCCAACATACTGTCAAAATGGAGGCAAAACCAACATACTGTCAAAATAGAGGAAAAACCAACATACTGTCAAAATAGAGGAAAAAACAACATACTGTCAAAATGGAGGCAAAACCAACATACTCTCAAAATAGAGGAAAAACCAACATACTGTCAAAATAGAGGAAAAACCAACATACTGTCAAAATAGAGGAAAAACCAACATACTGTCAAAATAGAGGCAAAACCAACATACTGTCAAAATAGAGGCAAAACCAACATACTGTCAAAATAGAGGCAAAACCAACATACTGTCAAAATAGAGGAAAAACCAACATACTGTCAAAATAGAGGCAAAACCAACATACTGTCAAAATAGAGGCAAAACCAACATACTGTCAAAATAGAGGAAAAACCAACATACTGTCAAAATAGAGGAAAAACCAACATACTGTCAAAATAGAGGTAAAACCAACATACTGTCAAAATAGAGGTAAAACCAACATACTGTCAAAATAGAGGCAAAACCAACATACTGTCAAAATAGAGGCAAAACCAACATACTGTCAAAATAGAGGCAAAACCAACATACTGTCAAAATAGAGGCAAAACCAACATACTCTCAAAATAGAGGCAAAACCAACATACTCTCAAAATAGAGGAAAAACCAACATACTGTCAAAATCGAGGCAAAACCAACATACTGTCAAAATCGAGGAAAAACCAACATACTGTCAAAATCGAGGAAAAACCAACATACTGTCAAAATTGAGGAAAAACCAACATACTGTCAAAATAGAGGAAAAACCAACATACTGTCAAAATAGAGGAAAAACCAACATACTGTCAAAATAGAGGAAAAACCAACATACTGTCAAAATCGAGGAAAAACCAACATACTGTCAAAATAGAGGAAAAACCAACATACTGTCAAAATAGAGGAAAAACCAACATACTGTCAAAAAAGAGGAAAAACCAACATACTGTCAAAATAGAGGCAAAACCAACATACTGTCAAAATAGAGGAAAAACCAACATACTGTCAAAATAGAGGAAAAACCAACATACTGTCAAAATAGAGGAAAAACCAACATACTGTCAAAATAGAGGCAAAACCAACATACTGTCAAAATAGAGGCAAAACCAACATACTGTCAAAAAAGAGGAAAAACCAACATACTGTCAAAATAGAGGCAAAACCAACATACCGTCAAAATAGAGGCAAAACCAACATACTGTCAAAATAGAGGCAAAACCAACATACTGTCAAAATAGAGGCAAAACCAACATACTGTCAAAATAGAGGCAAAACCAACATACTGTCAAAATAGAGGCAAAACCAACATACTGTCAAAATAGAGGAAAAACCAACATACTGTCAAAATAGAGGCAAAACCAACATACTGTCAAAATAGAGGAAAAACCAACATACTGTCAAAATAGAGGAAAAACCAACATACTGTCAAAATAGAGGAAAAACCAACATACTGTCAAAATAGAGGCAAAACCAACATACTGTCAAAATAGAGGAAAAACCAACATACTGTCAAAATAGAGGAAAAAAACAACATACTGTGAAAATTGAGGCAAATACCAACATACTGTCAAAATAGAGGCAAAACCAACATACTGTCAAAATAGAGGCAAAACCAACATACTGTCAAAATAGAGGAAAAACCAACATACTGTCAAAATAGAGGAAAAACCAACATACTGTCAAAATAGAGGAAAAACCAACATACTGTCAAAATAGAGGAAAAACCAACATACTGTCAAAATCGAGGAAAAACCAACATACTGTCAAAATCGAGGAAAAACCAACATACTGTCAAAATAGAGGAAAAACCAACATACTGTCAAAATAGAGGAAATTCCAACATACTGTCAAAATGGAGGCAAAACCAACATACTGTCAAAATAGAGGAAAAACCAACATACTGTCAAAATAGAGGAAATTCCAACATACTGTCAAAATGGAGGCAAAACCAACATACTGTCAAAATAGAGGAAAAACCAACATACTGTCAAAATAGAGGAAAAAACAACATACTGTCAAAATGGAGGCAAAACCAACATACTCTCAAAATAGAGGAAAAACCAACATACTGTCAAAATAGAGGAAAAACCAACATACTGTCAAAATAGAGGCAAAACCAACATACTGTCAAAATAGAGTAAAAACCAACATACTGTCAAAATAGAGGAAAAACCAACATACTGTCAAAATAGAGGAAAAACCAACATACTGTCAAAATAGAGGCAAAACCAACATACTGTCAAAATAGAGGCAAAACCAACATACTGTCGAAATAGAGGAAAAACCAACATACTGTCAAAATAGAGGAAAAACCAACATACTGTCAAAATAGAGGAAAAACCAACATACTGTCAAAATAGAGGAAAAACCAACATACTGTCAAAATAGAGGAAAAACCAACATACTGTCAAAATCGAGGAAAAACCAACATACTGTCAAAATAGAGGAAAAACCAACATACTGTCAAAATAGAGGAAATTCCAACATACTGTCAAAATGGAGGCAAAACCAACATACTGTCAAAATAGAGGAAAAACCATCATACTGTCAAAATAGAGGAAATTCCAACATACTGTCAAAATGGAGGCAAAACCAACATACTGTCAAAATAGAGGAAAAACCAACATACTGTCAAAATAGAGGAAAAAACAACATACTGTCAAAATGGAGGCAAAACCAACATACTCTCAAAATAGAGGAAAAACCAACATACTGTCAAAATAGAGGAAAAACCAACATACTGTCAAAATAGAGGCAAAACCAACATACTGTCAAAATAGAGGCAAAACCAACATACTGTCAAAATAGAGGAAAAACCAACATACTGTCAAAATAGAGGAAAAACCAACATACTGTCAAAATAGAGGAAAAACCAACATACTGTCAAAATAGAGGCAAAACCAACATACTGTCAAAATAGAGGCAAAACCAACATACTGTCAAAATAGAGGATAAACCAACATACTGTCAAAATAGAGGAAAAACCAACATACTGTCAAAATAGAGGCAAAACCAACATACTGTCAAAATAGAGGATAAACCAACATACTGTCAAAATAGAGGAAAAACCACATACTGTCAAAATAGAGGCAAAACCAACATACTGTCAAAATAGAGGCAAAACCAACATACTGTCAAAATAGAGGCAAAACCAACATACTGTCAAAATAGAGGCAAAACCAACATACTGTCAAAATAGAGGCAAAACCAACATACTGTCAAAATAGAGGAAAAACCAACATACTGTCAAAATAGAGGCAAAACCAACATACTGTCAAAATAGAGGAAAAACCAACATACTGTCAAAATAGAGGCAAAACCAACATACTGTCAAAATAGAGGAAAAACCAACATACTGTCAAAATAGAGGAAAAACCAACATACTGTCAAAATAGAGGAAAAACCAACATACTGTCAAAATAGAGGCAAAACCAACATACTGTCAAAATAGAGGAAAAACCAACATACTGTCAAAATAGAGGAAAAAAACAACATACTGTGAAAATTGAGGCAAAACCAACATACTGTCAAAATAGAGGCAAAACCAACATACTGTCAAAATAGAGGCAAAACCAACATACTGTCAAAATAGAGGCAAAACCAACATACTGTCAAAATAGAGGAAAAACCAACATACTGTCAAAATAGAGGAAAAACCAACATACTGTCAAAATCGAGGAAAAACCAACATACTGTCAAAATCGAGGAAAAACCAACATACTGTCAAAATCGAGGAAAAACCAACATACTGTCAAAATGGAGGAAAAACCAACATACTGTCAAAATAGAGGAAATTCCAACATACTGTCAAAATGGAGGCAAAACCAACATACTGTCAAAATAGAGGAAAAACCAACATACTGTCAAAATAGAGGAAAAACCAACATACTGTCAAAAAGGAGGCAAAACCAACATACTCTCAAAATAGAGGAAAAACCAACATACTGTCAAAATAGAGGAAAAACCAACATACTGTCAAAATAGAGGCAAAACCAACATACTGTCAAAATAGAGGTAAAACCAACATACTGTCAAAATAGAGGCAAAACCAACATACTGTCAAAATAGAGGCAAAACCAACATACTGTCAAAATAGAGGCAAAACCAACATATTGTCAAAATAGAGGCAAAACCAACATACTGTCAAAATAGAGGCAAAACCAACATACTGTCAAAATAGAGGCAAAACCAACATACTCTCAAAATAGAGGCAAAACCAACATACTCTCAAAATAGAGGAAAAACCAACATACTGTCAAAATCGAGGCAAAACCAACATACTGTCAAAATCGAGGAAAAACCAACATACTGTCAAAATCGAGGAAAAACCAACATACTGTCAAAATAGAGGAAAAACCAACATACTGTCAAAATCGAGGAAAAACCAACATACTTTCAAAATCGAGGAAAAACCAACATACTGTCAAAATCGAGGAAAAACCAACATACTGTCAAAATAGAGGAAAAACCAACATACTGTCAAAATAGAGGAAATTCCAACATACTGTCAAAATAGAGGCAAAACCAACATACTGTCAAAATAGAGGCAAAACCAACATACTGTCAAAATAGAGGAAAAACCAACATACTGTCAAAATAGAGGAAAAACCAACATACTGTCAAAATAGAGGAAAAACCAACATACTGTCAAAATCGAGGAAAAACCAACATACTGTCAAAATAGAGGAAAAACCAACATACTGTCAAAATAGAGGAAATTCCAACATACTGTCAAAATGGAGGCAAAACCAACATACTGTCAAAATAGAGGAAAAACCAACATACTGTCAAAATAGAGGAAAAACCAACATACTGTCAAAATCGAGGAAAAACCAACATACTGTCAAAATAGAGGAAAAACCAACATACTGTCAAAATAGAGGAAATTCCAACATACTGTCAAAATGGAGGCAAAACCAACATACTGTCAAAATAGAGGAAAAACCAACATACTGTCAAAATAGAGGAAAAACCAACATACTGTCAAAATAGAGGAAAAACCAACATACTGTCAAAATAGAGGAAATTCCAACATACTGTCAAAATAGAGGCAAAACCAACATACTGTCAAAATAGAGGCAAAACCAACATACTGTCAAAATAGAGGAAAAACCAACATACTGTCAAAATAGAGGAAAAACCAACATACTGTCAAAATCGAGGAAAAACCAACATACTGTCAAAATCGAGGAAAAACCAACATACTGTCAAAATCGAGGAAAAACCAACATACTGTCAAAATCGAGGAAAAACCAACATACTGTCAAAATAGAGGAAAAACCAACATACTGTCAAAATAGAGGAAATTCCAACATACTGTCAAAATGGAGGCAAAACCAACATACTGTCAAAATAGAGGAAAAACCAACATACTGTCAAAATAGAGGAAAAACCAACATACTGTCAAAATCGAGGAAAAACCAACATACTGTCAAAATAGAGGAAAAACCAACATACTGTCAAAATAGAGGAAATTCCAACATACTGTCAAAATGGAGGCAAAACCAACATACTGTCAAAATAGAGGAAAAACCAACATACTGTCAAAATAGAGGAAAAACCAACATACTGTCAAAATCGAGGAAAAACCAACATACTGTCAAAATAGAGGAAAAACCAACATACTGTCAAAATAGAGGAAATTCCAACATACTGTCAAAATGGAGGCAAAACCAACATACTGTCAAAATAGAGGAAAAACCAACATACTGTCAAAATAGAGGAAAAAACAACATACTGTCAAAATGGAGGCAAAACCAACATACTCTCAAAATAGAGGAAAAACCAACATACTGTCAAAATAGAGGAAAAACCAACATACTGTCAAAATAGAGGAAAAACCAACATACTGTCAAAATAGAGGCAAAACCAACATACTGTCAAAATAGAGGCAAAACCAACATACTAACAAAATAGAGGCAAAACCAACATACTGTCAAAATAGAGGCAAAACCAACATACTGTCAAAATAGAGGAAAAACCAACATACTGTCAAAATAGAGGCAAAACCAACATACTGTCAAAATAGAGGCAAAACCAACATACTGTCAAAATAGAGGAAAAACCAACATACTGTCAAAATAGAGGAAAAACCAACATACTGTCAAAATAGAGGTAAAACCAACATACTGTCAAAATAGAGGTAAAACCAACATACTGTCAAAATAGAGGCAAAACCAACATACTGTCAAAATAGAGGCAAAACCAACATACTGTCAAAATAGAGGCAAAACCAACATACTGTCAAAATAGAGGCAAAACCAACATACTGTCAAAATAGAGGCAAAACCAACATACTCTCAAAATAGAGGCAAAACCAACATACTCTCAAAATAGAGGAAAAACCAACATACTGTCAAAATCGAGGCAAAACCAACATACTGTCAAAATCGAGGAAAAACCAACATACTGTCAAAATTGAGGAAAAACCAACATACTGTCAAAATAGAGGAAAAACCAACATACTGTCAAAATTGAGGAAAAACCAACATACTGTCAAAATAGAGGAAAAACCAACATACTGTCAAAATAGAGGCAAAACCAACATACTGTCAAAATAGATGCAAAACCAACATACTGTCAAAATAGAGGAAAAACCAACATACTGTCAAAATCGAGGAAAAACTAACATATTGTCAAAATATAGGAAAAACCAACATACTGTCAAAACAGAGGAAAAACCAACATACTGTCAAAATAGAGGAAAAACCAACATACTGTCAAAATCGAGGCAAAACCAACATACTGTCAAAATAGAGGCAAAACCAACATACTGTCAAAATAGAGGCAAAACCAACATACTGTCAAAATAGAGGAAAAACCAACGTACTGTCAAAATCGAGGAAAAACCAACATACTGTCAAAATCGAGGAAGAACCAACATTCTGTCAAAAAAGAGGAAAAACCAACATACTGTCAAAATAGAGGCAAAACCAACATACTGTCAAAAAAGAGGAAAAACCAACATACTGTCAAAATAGAGGAAAAACCAACATACTGTCAAAATAGAGGCAAAACCAACATACTGTCAAAATAGAGGCAAAACCAACATACTGTCAAAATAGAGGAAAAACCAACATACTGTCAAAATAGAGGAAAAAAACAACATACTGTGAAAATTGAGGCAAAACCAACATACTGTCAAAATAGAGGCAAAACCAACATACTGTCAAAATAGAGGAAAAACCAACATACTGAGGAAAAACCAACATACTGTCAAAATCGAGGAAAAACCAACATACTGTCAAAATCGAGGAAAAACCAACATACTGTCAAAATAGTGGCAAAACCAACATACTGTCAAAATAGAGGCAAAACCAACATACTGTCAAAATAGAGGCAAAACCAACATACTGTCAAAATAGAGGCAAAACCAACATACTGTCAAAATAGAGGAAAAACCAACGTACTGTCCAAATCGAGGAAAAACCAACATACTGTCAAAATCGAGGAAGAACCAACATTCTGTCAAAAAAGAGGAAAAACCAACATACTGTCAAAATAGAGGCAAAACCAACATACTGTAAAAAAAGAGGAAAAACCAACATACTGTCAAAATAGAGGAAAAACCAACATACTGTCAAAATAGAGGCAAAACCAACATACTGTCAAAATAGAGGAAAAACCAACATACTGTCAAAATAGAGGAAAAACCAACATACTGTCAAAATGGAGGCAAAACCAACATACTGTCAAAATAGAGGAAAAACCAACATACTGTCAAAATAGAGGAAAAAACAACATACTGTCAAAATGGAGGCAAAACCAACATACTCTCAAAATAGAGGAAAAACCAACATACTGTCAAAATAGAGGAAAAACCAACATACTGTCAAAATAGAGGAAAAACCAACATACTGTCAAAATAGAGGAAAAACCAACATACTGTCAAAATAGAGGAAAAACCAACATACTGTCAAAATAGAGGAAAAACCAACATACTGTCAAAATAGAGGCAAAACCAACATACTGTCAAAATAGAGGAAAAACCAACATACTGTCAAAATAGAGGAAAAACCAACATACTGTCAAAATAGAGGAAATTCCAACATACTGTCAAAATGGAGGCAAAACCAACATACTGTCAAAATAGAGGAAAAACCAACATACTGTCAAAATAGAGGAAAAAACAACATACTGTCAAAATGGAGGCAAAACCAACATACTGTCAAAATAGAGGAAAAACCAACATACTGTCAAAATAGAGGCAAAACCAACATACTGTCAAAATAGAGGCAAAACCAACATACTGTCAAAATAGAGGAAAAACCAACATACTGTCAAAATAGAGGAAAAACCAACATACTGTCAAAATAGAGGTAAAACCAACATACTGTCAAAATAGAGGTAAAACCAACATACTGTCAAAATAGAGGCAAAACCAACATACTGTCAAAATAGAGGCAAAACCAACATACTGTCAAAATAGAGGCAAAACCAACATACTGTCAAAATAGAGGCAAAACCAACATACTGTCAAAATCGAGGAAAAACTAACATATTGTCAAAATATAGGAAAAACCAACATACTGTCAAAATAGAGGAAAAACCAACATACTGTCAAAATAGAGGAAAAACCAACATACTGTCAAAATCGAGGCAAAACCAACATACTGTCAAAATAGAGGCAAAACCAACATACTGTCAAAATAGAGGCAAAACCAACATACTGTCAAAATAGAGGCAAAACCAACATACTGTCAAAATAGAGGAAAAACCAACGTACTGTCAAAATCGAGGAAAAACCAACATACTGTCAAAATCGAGGAAGAACCAACATTCTGTCAAAAAAGAGGAAAAACCAACATACTGTCAAAATAGAGGCAAAACCAACATACTGTCAAAAAAGAGGAAAAACCAACATACTGTCAAAATAGAGGAAAAACCAACATACTGTCAAAATAGAGGCAAAACCAACATACTGTCAAAATAGAGGCAAAACCAACATACTGTCAAAATAGAGGAAAAACCAACATACTGTCAAAATAGAGGAAAAAAACAACATACTGTGAAAATTGAGTCAAAACCACATACTGTCAAAATAGAGGCAAAACCAACATACTGAGGAAAAACCAACATACTGTCAAAATCGAGGAAAAACCAACATACTGTCAAAATCGAGGAAAAAACAACATACTGTCAAAATAGTGGCAAAACCAACATACTGTCAAAATAGAGGAAAAACCAACATACTGTCAAAATAGAGGCAAAACCAACATACTGTAAAAATAGAGGCAAAACCAACATACTGTCAAAATAGAGGAAAAACCAACATACTGTCAAAATAGAGGCAAAACCAACATACTGTCAAAATAGAGGAAAAACCAACATACTGTCAAAAAAGAGGAAAAACCAACATACTGTCAAAATAGAGGAAAAACCAACATACTGTCAAAATAGAGGCAAAACCAACATACTGTCAAAATAGAGGCAAAACCAACATACTGTCAAAATAGAGGAAAAAAACAACATACTGTGAAAATTGAGGCAAATACCAACATACTGTCAAAATAGAGGCAAAACCAACATACTGTCAAAATAGAGGCAAAACCAACATACTGTCAAAATAGAGGCAAAACCAACATACTGTCAAAATAGAGGCAAAACCAACATACTCTCAAAATAGAGGCAAAACCAACATACTCTCAAAATAGAGGAAAAACCAACATACTGTCAAAATAGAGGCAAAACCAACATACTGTCAAAATAGAGGCAAAACCAACATACTGTCAAAATAGAGGCAAAACCAACATACTCTCAAAATAGAGGCAAAACCAACATACTCTCAAAATAGAGGAAAAACCAACATACTGTCAAAATCGAGGCAAAACCAACATACTGTCAAAATCGAGGAAAAACCAACATACTGTCAAAATAGAGGAAAAACCAACATACTGTCAAAATTGAGGAAAAACCAACATACTGTCAAAATAGAGGAAAAACCAACATACTGTCAAAATAGAGGAAAAACCAACATACTGTCAAATTAGAGGAAAAACCAACATACTGTCAAAATAGAGGAAAAAACCAACATACTGTGAAAATTGAGGCAAATACCAACATACTGTCAAAATAGAGTCAAAACCAACATACTGTCAAAATAGAGGCAAAACCAACATACTGTCAAAATAGAGGCAAAACCAACATACTGTCAAAATAGAGGAAAAACCAACATACTGTCAAAATAGAGGAAAAACCAACATACTGTCAAAATCGAGGAAAAACCAACATACTGTCAAAATCGAGGAAAAACCAACATACTGTCAAAATAGAGGAAAAACCAACATACTGTCAAAATAGAGGAAAAACCAACATACTGTCAAAATAGAGGAAAAACCAACATACTGTCAAAATAGAGGAAAAACCAACATACTGTCAAAATAGAGGAAAAACCAACATACTGTCAAAATAGAGGAAAAACCAACATACTGTCAAAATAGAGGCAAAACCAACATACTAACAAAATAGAGGCAAAACCAACATACTGTCAAAATAGAGGCAAAACCAACATACTGTCAAAATAGAGGAAAAACCAACATACTGTCAAAATAGAGGCAAAACCAACATACTGTCAAAATAGAGGCAAAACCAACATACTGTCAAAATAGAGGAAAAACCAACATACTGTCAAAATAGAGGAAAAACCAACATACTGTCAAAATAGAGGTAAAACCAACATACTGTCAAAATAGAGGTAAAACCAACATACTGTCAAAATAGAGGCAAAACCAACATACTGTCAAAATAGAGGCAAAACCAACATACTGTCAAAATAGAGGCAAAACCAACATACTGTCAAAATAGAGGCAAAACCAACATACTGTCAAAATAGAGGCAAAACCAACATACTCTCAAAATAGAGGCAAAACCAACATACTCTCAAAATAGAGGAAAAACCAACATACTGTCAAAATCGAGGCAAAACCAACATACTGTCAAAATCGAGGAAAAACCAACATACTGTCAAAATCGAGGAAAAACCAACATACTGTCAAAATTGAGGAAAAACCAACATACTGTCAAAATAGAGGAAAAACCAACATACTGTCAAAATAGAAGAAAAACCAACATACTGTCAAAATAGAGGCAAAACCAACATACTGTCAAAATAGATGCAAAACCAACATACTGTCAAAATCGAGGAAAAACCAACATACTGTCAAAATCGAGGAAAAACTAACATATTGTCAAAATATAGGAAAAACCAACATACTGTCAAAATCGAGGAAAAACCAACATACTGTCAAAATCGAGGAAAAACCAACATACTGTCAAAATTGAGGAAAAACCAACATACTGTCAAAATAGAGGAAAAACCAACATACTGTCAAAATAGAGGCAAAACCAACATACTGTCAAAATAGAGGAAAAACCAACATACTGTCAAAATTGAGGAAAAACCAACATACTGTCAAAATAGAGGAAAAACCAACATACTGTCAAAATAGAGGAAAAACCAACATACTGTCAAAATAGAGGAAATTCCAACATAATGTCAAAATGGAGGCAAAACCAACATACTGTCAAAATAGAGGAAAAACCAACATACTGTCAAAATAGAGGAAAAACCAACATACTGTCAAAATCGAGGAAAAACCAACATACTGTCAAAATAGAGGAAAAACCAACATACTGTCAAAATAGAGGAAATTCCAACATACTGTCAAAATAGAGGCAAAACCAACATACTAACAAAATAGAGGCAAAACCAACATACTGTCAAAATAGAGGCAAAACCAACATACTGTCAAAATAGAGGAAAAACCAACATACTGTCAAAATAGAGGCAAAACCAACATACTGTCAAAATAGAGGCAAAACCAACATACTGTCAAAATAGAGGAAAAACCAACATACTGTCAAAATAGAGGTAAAACCAACATACTGTCAAAATAGAGGTAAAACCAACATACTGTCAAAATAGAGGCAAAACCAACATACTGTCAAAATAGAGGCAAAACCAACATACTGTCAAAATAGAGGCAAAACCAACATACTCTCAAAATAGAGGCAAAACCAACATACTCTCAAAATAGAGGAAAAACCAACATACTGTCAAAATCGAGGCAAAACCAACATACTGTCATAATAGAGGAAAAACCAACATACTGTCAAAATAGAGGTAAAACCAACATACTGTCAAAATAGAGGTAAAACCAACATACTGTCAAAATAGAGGCAAAACCAACATACTGTCAAAATAGAGGCAAAACCAACATACTGTCAAAATAGAGGCAAAACCAACATACTGTCAAAATAGAGGCAAAACCAACATACTGTCAAAAAAGAGGCAAAACCAACATACTCTCAAAATAGAGGCAAAACCAACATACTCTCAAAATAGAGGAAAAACCAACATACTGTCAAAATCGAGGTAAAACCAACATACTGTCAAAATCGAGGAAAAACCAACATACTGTCAAAATCGAGGAAAAACCAACATACTGTCAAAATTGAGGAAAGACCAACATACTGTCAAAATAGAGGAAAAAACAACATACTGTCAAAATAGAGGAAAAACCAACATACTGTCAAACTAGATGCAAAACCAACATACTGTCAAAATAGAGGAAAAACCAACATACTGTCAAAATCGAGGAAAAACTAACATATTGTCAAAATATAGGAAAAACCAACATACTGTCAAAATATAGAAAAAACCAACGTACTGTCAAAATCGAGGAAAAACCAACATACTGTCAAAATCGAGGAAGAACCAACATTCTGTCAAAAAAGAGGAAAAACCAACATACTGTCAAAATAGAGGCAAAACCAACATACTGTCAAAAAAGAGGAAAAACAAACATACTGTCAAAATAGAGGAAAAACCAACATACTGTCAAAATAGAGGAAAAACCAACATACTGTCAAAATAGAGGCAAAACCAACATTCTGTCAAAAAAGAGGAAAAACCAACATACTGTCAAAATAGAGGCAAAACCAACATACTGTCAAAAAAGAGGAAAAACCAACATACTGTCAAAATAGAGGAAAAACCAACATACTGTCAAAATAGAGGCAAAACCAACATACTGTCAAAATAGAGGCAAAACCAACATACTGTCAAAATAGAGGAAAAACCAACATACTGTCAAAATAGAGGCAAAACCAACATACTGTCAAAATAGAGGAAAAAAACAACATACTGTGAAAATTGAGGCAAAACCAACATACTGTCAAAATAGAGGCAAAACCAACATACTGTCAAAATAGAGGCAAAACCAACATACTGTCAAAATAGAGGAAAAACCAACATACTGTCAAAATAGAGGCAAAACCAACATACTGTCAAAATAGAGGCAAAACCAACATACTGTCAAAATAGAGGCAAAACCAACATACTCTCAAAATAGAGGCAAAACCAACATACTCTCAAAATAGAGGAAAAACCAACATACTGTCAAAATCGAGGCAAAACCAACATACTGTCAAAATCGAGGAAAAACCAACATACTGTCAAAATCGAGGAAAAACCAACATACTGTCAAAATTGAGGAAAAACCAACATACTGTCAAAATAGAGGAAAAACCAACATACTGTCAAAATAGAGGAAAAACCAACATACTGTCAAAATAGAAGAAAAACCAACATACTGTCAAAATAGAGGCAAAACCAACATACTGTCAAAATAGATGCAAAACCAACATACTGTCAAAATCGAGGAAAAACCAACATACTGTCAAAATCGAGGAAAAACTAACATATTGTCAAAATATAGGAAAAACCAACATACTGTCAAAATCGAGGAAAAACCAACATACTGTCAAAATAGAGGAAAAACCAACATACTGTCAAAATAGAGGAAAAACCAACATACTGTCAAAATAGAGGCAAAACCAACATACTAACAAAATAGAGGCAAAACCAACATACTGTCAAAATAGAGGCAAAACCAACATACTGTCAAAATAGAGGAAAAACCAACATACTGTCAAAATAGAGGCAAAACCAACATACTGTCAAAATAGAGGCAAAACCAACATACTGTCAAAATAGAGGAAAAACCAACATACTGTCAAAATAGAGGAAAAACCAACATACTGTCAAAATAGAGGTAAAACCAACATACTGTCAAAATAGAGGTAAAACCAACATACTGTCAAAATAGAGGCAAAACCAACATACTGTCAAAATAGAGGCAAAACCAACATACTGTCAAAATAGAGGCAAAACCAACATACTGTCAAAATAGAGGCAAAACCAACATACTGTCAAAATAGAGGCAAAACCAACATACTCTCAAAATAGAGGCAAAACCAACATACTCTCAAAATAGAGGAAAAACCAACATACTGTCAAAATCGAGGCAAAACCAACATACTGTCAAAATCGAGGAAAAACCAACATACTGTCAAAATCGAGGAAAAACCAACATACTGTCAAAATTGAGGAAAAACCAACATACTGTCAAAATAGAGGAAAAACCAACATACTGTCAAAATAGAGGAAAAACCAACATACTGTCAAAATAGAAGAAAAACCAACATACTGTCAAAATAGAGGAAAAACCAACATACTGTCAAAATAGAGGAAAAACCAACATACTGTCAAAATAGAGGAAATTCCAACATAATGTCAAAATGGAGGCAAAACCAACATACTGTCAAAATAGAGGAAAAACCAACATACTGTCAAAATAGAGGAAAAACCAACATACTGTCAAAATCGAGGAAAAACCAACATACTGTCAAAATAGAGGAAAAACCAACATACTGTCAAAATAGAGGAAATTCCAACATACTGTCAAAATAGAGGCAAAACCAACATACTGTCAAAATAGAGGCAAAACCAACATACTGTCAAAATAGAGGCAAAACCAACATACTGTCAAAAAAGAGGCAAAACCAACATACTCTCAAAATAGAGGCAAAACCAACATACTCTCAAAATAGAGGAAAAACCAACATACTGTCAAAATCGAGGTAAAACCAACATACTGTCAAAATCGAGGAAAAACCAACATACTGTCAAAATCGAGGAAAAACCAACATACTGTCAAAATTGAGGAAAGACCAACATACTGTCAAAATAGAGGAAAAAACAACATACTGTCAAAATAGAGGAAAAACCAACATACTGTCAAACTAGATGCAAAACCAACATACTGTCAAAATAGAGGAAAAACCAACATACTGTCAAAATCGAGGAAAAACTAACATATTGTCAAAATATAGGAAAAACCAACATACTGTCAAAATATAGAAAAAACCAACGTACTGTCAAAATCGAGGAAAAACCAACATACTGTCAAAATCGAGGAAGAACCAACATTCTGTCAAAAAAGAGGAAAAACCAACATACTGTCAAAATAGAGGCAAAACCAACATACTGTCAAAAAAGAGGAAAAACCAACATACTGTCAAAATAGAGGAAAAACCAACATACTGTCAAAATAGAGGCAAAACCAACATACTGTCAAAATAGAGGCAAAACCAACGTACTGTCAAAATAGAGGAAAAACCAACATACTGTCAAAATAGAGGCAAAACCAACATTCTGTCAAAAAAGAGGAAAAACCAACATACTGTCAAAATAGAGGCAAAACCAACATACTGTCAAAAAAGAGGAAAAACCAACATACTGTCAAAATAGAGGAAAAACCAACATACTGTCAAAATAGAGGCAAAACCAACATACTGTCAAAATCGAGGAAAAACCAACATACTGTCAAAATAGAGGAAAAACCAACATACTGTCAAAATAGAGGCAAAACCAACATACTGTCAAAATAGAGGAAAAAAACAACATACTGTGAAAATTGAGGCAAAACCAACATACTGTCAAAATAGAGGCAAAACCAACATACTGTCAAAATAGAGGAAAAACCAACATACTGTCAAAATAGAGGAAAAACCAACATACTGTCAAAATAGAGGCAAAACCAACATACTGTCAAAATAGAGGCAAAACCAACATACTGTCAAAATAGATGCAAAACCAACATACTCTCAAAATAGAGGCAAAACCAACATACTCTCAAAATAGAGGAAAAACCAACATACTGTCAAAATCGAGGCAAAACCAACATACTGTCAAAATCGAGGAAAAACCAACATACTGTCAAAATCGAGGAAAAACCAACATACTGTCAAAATTGAGGAAAAACCAACATACTGTCAAAATAGAGGAAAAACCAACATACTGTCAAAATAGAGGAAAAACCAACATACTGTCAAAATAGAAGAAAAACCAACATACTGTCAAAATAGAGGCAAAACCAACATACTGTCAAAATAGATGCAAAACCAACATACTGTCAAAATCGAGGAAAAACCAACATACTGTCAAAATCGAGGAAAAACTAACATATTGTCAAAATATAGGAAAAACCAACATACTGTCAAAATCGAGGAAAAACCAACATACTGTCAAAATCGAGGAAAAACCAACATACTGTCAAAATTGAGGAAAAACCAACATACTGTCAAAATAGAGGAAAAACCAACATACTGTCAAAATAGAGGAAAAACCAACATACTGTCAAAATAGAGGAAAAACCAACATACTGTCAAAATTGAGGAAAAACCAACATACTGTCAAAATAGAGGAAAAACCAACATACTGTCAAAATAGAGGAAAAACCAACATACTGTCAAAATAGAGGAAATTCCAACATAATGTCAAAATGGAGGCAAAACCAACATACTGTCAAAATAGAGGCAAAACCAACATACTGTCAAAATAGAGGCAAAACCAACATACTGTCAAAATAGAGGCAAAACCAACATACTGTCAAAAAAGAGGCAAAACCAACATACTCTCAAAATAGAGGCAAAACCAACATACTCTCAAAATAGAGGAAAAACCAACATACTGTCAAAATCGAGGTAAAACCAACATACTGTCAAAATCGAGGAAAAACCAACATACTGTCAAAATCGAGGAAAAACCAACATACTGTCAAAATTGAGGAAAGACCAACATACTGTCAAAATAGAGGAAAAAACAACATACTGTCAAAATAGAGGAAAAACCAACATACTGTCAAACTAGATGCAAAACCAACATACTGTCAAAATAGAGGAAAAACCAACATACTGTCAAAATCGAGGAAAAACTAACATATTGTCAAAATATAGGAAAAACCAACATACTGTCAAAATATAGAAAAAACCAACGTACTGTCAAAATCGAGGAAAAACCAACATACTGTCAAAATCGAGGAAGAACCAACATTCTGTCAAAAAAGAGGAAAAACCAACATACTGTCAAAATAGAGGCAAAACCAACATACTGTCAAAAAAGAGGAAAAACCAACATACTGTCAAAATAGAGGAAAAACCAACATACTGTCAAAATAGAGGCAAAACCAACATACTGTCAAAATAGAGGCAAAACCAACGTACTGTCAAAATAGAGGAAAAACCAACATACTGTCAAAATAGAGGCAAAACCAACATTCTGTCAAAAAAGAGGAAAAACCAACATACTGTCAAAATAGAGGCAAAACCAACATACTGTCAAAAAAGAGGAAAAACCAACATACTGTCAAAATAGAGGAAAAACCAACATACTGTCAAAATAGAGGCAAAACCAACATACTGTCAAAATAGAGGCAAAACCAACATACTGTCAAAATAGAGGAAAAACCAACATACTGTCAAAATAGAGGCAAAACCAACATACTGTCAAAATAGAGGAAAAAAACAACATACTGTGAAAATTGAGGCAAAACCAACATACTGTCAAAATAGAGGCAAAACCAACATACTGTCAAAATAGAGGCAAAACCAACATACTGTCAAAATAGAGGAAAAACCAACATACTGTCAAAATAGAGGCAAAACCAACATACTGTCAAAATAGAGGCAAAACCAACATACTGTCAAAATAGAGGCAAAACCAACATACTCTCAAAATAGAGGCAAAACCAACATACTCTCAAAATAGAGGCAAAACCAACATACTGTCAAAATCGAGGCAAAACCAACATACTGTCAAAATCGAGGAAAAACCAACATACTGTCAAAATCGAGGAAAAACCAACATACTGTCAAAATTGAGGAAAAACCAACATACTGTCAAAATAGAGGAAAAACCAACATACTGTCAAAATAGAGGAAAAACCAACATACTGTCAAAATAGAAGAAAAACCAACATACTGTCAAAATAGAGGCAAAACCAACATACTGTCAAAATAGATGCAAAACCAACATACTGTCAAAATCGAGGAAAAACCAACATACTGTCAAAATCGAGGAAAAACTAACATATTGTCAAAATATAGGAAAAACCAACATACTGTCAAAATCGAGGAAAAACCAACATACTGTCAAAATCGAGGAAAAACCAACATACTGTCAAAATTGAGGAAAAACCAACATACTGTCAAAATAGAGGAAAAACCAACATACTGTCAAAATAGAGGAAAAACCAACATACTGTCAAAATAGAGGAAAAACCAACATACTGTCAAAATTGAGGAAAAACCAACATACTGTCAAAATAGAGGAAAAACCAACATACTGTCAAAATAGAGGAAAAACCAACATACTGTCAAAATAGAGGAAATTCCAACATAATGTCAAAATGGAGGCAAAACCAACATACTGTCAAAATAGAGGAAAAACCAACATACTGTCAAAATAGAGGAAAAACCAACATACTGTCAAAATCGAGGAAAAACCAACATACTGTCAAAATAGAGGAAAAACCAACATACTGTCAAAATAGAGGAAATTCCAACATACTGTCAAAATAGAGGCAAAACCAACATACTAACAAAATAGAGGCAAAACCAACATACTGTCAAAATAGAGGCAAAACCAACATACTGTCAAAATAGAGGAAAAACCAACATACTGTCAAAATAGAGGCAAAACCAACATACTGTCAAAATAGAGGCAAAACCAACATACTGTCAAAATAGAGGAAAAACCAACATACTGTCAAAATAGAGGAAAAACCAACATACTGTCAAAATAGAGGTAAAACCAACATACTGTCAAAATAGAGGTAAAACCAACATACTGTCAAAATAGAGGCAAAACCAACATACTGTCAAAATAGAGGCAAAACCAACATACTGTCAAAATAGAGGCAAAACCAACATACTCTCAAAATAGAGGCAAAACCAACATACTCTCAAAATAGAGGAAAAACCAACATACTGTCAAAATCGAGGCAAAACCAACATACTGTCATAATAGAGGAAAAACCAACATACTGTCAAAATAGAGGTAAAACCAACATACTGTCAAAATAGAGGTAAAACCAACATACTGTCAAAATAGAGGCAAAACCAACATACTGTCAAAATAGAGGCAAAACCAACATACTGTCAAAATAGAGGCAAAACCAACATACTGTCAAAATAGAGGCAAAACCAACATACTGTCAAAAAAGAGGCAAAACCAACATACTCTCAAAATAGAGGCAAAACCAACATACTCTCAAAATAGAGGAAAAACCAACATACTGTCAAAATCGAGGTAAAACCAACATACTGTCAAAATCGAGGAAAAACCAACATACTGTCAAAATCGAGGAAAAACCAACATCCTGTCAAAATTGAGGAAAGACCAACATACTGTCAAAATAGAGGAAAAAACAACATACTGTCAAAATAGAGGAAAAACCAACATACTGTCAAACTAGATGCAAAACCAACATACTGTCAAAATAGAGGAAAAACCAACATACTGTCAAAATCGAGGAAAAACTAACATATTGTCAAAATATAGGAAAAACCAACATACTGTCAAAATAGAGGAAAAACCAACATACTGTCAAAATAGAGGAAAAACCAACATACTGTCAAAATCGAGGCAAAACCAACATACTGTCAAAATAGAGGCAAAACCAACATACTGTCAAAATAGAGGCAAAACCAACATACTGTCAAAATAGAGGCAAACCAACATACTGTCAAAATATAGAAAAAACCAACGTACTGTCAAAATCGAGGAAAAACCAACATACTGTCAAAATCGAGGAAGAACCAACATTCTGTCAAAAAAGAGGAAAAACCAACATACTGTCAAAATAGAGGCAAAACCAACATACTGTCAAAAAAGAGGAAAAACCAACATACTGTCAAAATAGAGGAAAAACCAACATACTGTCAAAATAGAGGCAAAACCAACATACTGTCAAAATAGAGGCAAAACCAACATACTGTCAAAATAGAGGAAAAACCAACATACTGTCAAAATAGAGGCAAAACCAACATACTGTCAAAATAGAGGAAAAAAACAACATACTGTGAAAATTGAGGCAAAACCAACATACTGTCAAAATAGAGGCAAAACCAACATACTGTCAAAATAGAGGCAAAACCAACATACTGTCAAAATAGAGGAAAAACCAACATACTGTCAAAATAGAGGCAAAACCAAAATAATGTCTAAATAGAGGCAAAACCAACATACTGTCAAAATATAGGCAAAACCAACATACTGTCAAAATAGAGGCAAAACCAACATACTGTCAAAATAGAGGAAAAACCAACATAGAGGCAAAACCAACATACTGTCAAAATAGAGGCAAAACCAACATACTGTCAAAATAGAGGAAAAACCAACATACTGTCAAAATAGAGGAAAAACCAACATACTGTCAATATAGAGGAAAAACCAACATACTGTCAAAATAGAGGAAAAAACAACATACTGTCAAAATGGAGGCAAAACCAACATACTCTCAAAATAGAGGAAAAACCAACATACTGTCAAAATAGAGGAAAAACCAACATACTGTCAAAATCGAGGAAAAACTAACATATTGTCAAAATATAGGAAAAACCAACATACTGTCAAAATAGAGGAAAAACCAACATACTGTCAAAATAGAGGAAAAACCAACATACTGTCAAAATCGAGGCAAAACCATCATACTGTCAAAATAGAGGCAAAACCAACATACGTCAAAATAGAGGCAAAACCAACATACTGTCAAAATAGAGGCAAAACCAACATACTGTCAAAATAGAGGAAAAACCAACGTACTGTCAAAATCGAGGAAAAACCAACATACTGTCGAAATCGAGGAAGAACCAACATTCTGTCAAAAAAGAGGCAAAACCAATATACTGTCAAAATAGAGGCAAAACCAACATACTGTCAAAATAGAGGAAAAACCAACATACTGTCAAAATAGAGGCAAAACCAACATACTGTCAAAATAGAGGAAAAACCAACATACTGAGGAAAAACCAACATACTGTCAAAATCGAGGAAAAACCAACATACTGTCAAAATCGAGGAAAAACCAACATACTGTCAAAATAGAGGCAAAACCAACATACTGTCAAAATAGAGGCAAAACCAACATACTGTCAAAATAGAGGAAAAACCAACATACTGTCAAAATAGAGGCAAAACCAAAATAATGTCTAAATAGAGGCAAAACCAACATACTGTCAAAATATAGGCAAAACCAACATACTGTCAAAATAGAGGCAAAACCAACATACTGTCAAAATAGAGGAAAAACCAACATAGAGGCAAAACCAACATACTGTCAAAATAGAGGCAAAACCAACATACTGTCAAAATAGAGGCAAAACCAACATTCTGTCAAAATAGAGGAAAAACCAACATACTGTCAAAATAGGGGAAAAACCAACATACTGTCAAAATAGAGGAAAAACCAACATACTGTCAAAATAGAGGAAAAACCAACATACTGTCAAAATAGAGGAAAAAACAACATACTGTCAAAATGGAGGCAAAACCAACATACTCTCAAAATAGAGGAAAAACCAACATACTGTCAAAATAGAGGAAAAACCAACATACTGTCAAAATAGAGGCAAAACCAACATACTGTCAAAATAGAGGCAAAACCAACATACTAACAAAATAGAGGCAAAACCAACATACTGTCAAAATAGAGGCAAAACCAACATACTGTCAAAATAGAGGAAAAACCAACATACTGTCAAAATAGAGGCAAAACCAACATACTGTCAAAATAGAGGAAAAACCAACATACTGTCAAAATAGAGGAAAAACCAACATACTGTCAAAATAGAGGAAAAACCAACATACTGTCAAAATAGAGGAAAAACCAACATACTGTCAAAATAGAGGCAAAACCAACATACTGTCAAAATAGAGGAAAAACCAACATACTGTCAAAATCGAGGAAAAACCAACATACTGTCAAAATAGAGGAAAAACCAACATTCTGTCAAAATAGAGGAAAAAACCAACATACTGTGAAAATTGAGGCAAAACCAACATACTGTCAAAATAGAGGCAAAACCAACATACTGTCAAAATAGAGGCAAAACCAACATACTGTCAAAATAGAGGAAAAACCAACATACTGTCAAAATAGAGGCAAAACCAAAATAATGTCTAAATAGAGGCAAAACCAACATACTGTCAAAATATAGGCAAAACCAACATACTGTCAAAATAGAGGCAAAACCAACATACTGTCAAAATAGAGGAAAAACCAACATAGAGGCAAAACCAACATACTGTCAAAATAGAGGCAAAACCAACATACTGTCAAAATAGAGGCAAAACCAACATACTGTCAAAATAGAGGAAAAACCAACATACTGTCAAAATAGAGGAAAAACCAACATACTGTCAATATAGAGGAAAAACCAACATACTGTCAAAATAGAGGAAAAACCAACATACTGTCAAAATAGAGGAAAAACCAACATACTGTCAAAATAGAGGCAAAACCAACATACTGTCAAAATAGAGGAAAAACCAACATACTGAGGAAAAACCAACATACTGTCAAAATCGAGGAAAAACCAACATACTGTCAAAATCGAGGAAAAACCAACATACTGTCAAAATAGTGGCAAAACCAACATACTGTCAAAATAGAGGAAAAACCAACATACTGTCAAAATAGAGGAAAAAAACAACATACTGTGAAAATTGAGGCAAAACCAACATACTGTCAAAATAGAGGCAAAACCAACATACTGTCAAAATAGAGGCAAAACCAACATACTGTCAAAATAGAGGAAAAACCAACATACTGTCAAAATAGAGGCAAAACCAACATACTGTCAAAATAGAGGCAAAACCAACATACTGTCAAAATAGAGGAAAAACCAACATACTGTCAAAATAGAGGCAAAACCAACATACTGTCAAAATAGAGGAAAAACCAACATACTGTCAAAATAGAGGAAAAACCAACATACTGTCAAAATAGAGGAAAAACCAACATACTGTCAAAATCGAGGAAAAACCAACATACTGTCAAAATATAGGCAAAACCAACATACTGTCAAAATAGAGGCAAAACCAACATACTGTCAAAATAGAGGAAAAACCAACATAGAGGCAAAACCAACATACTGTCAAAATAGAGGCAAAACCAACATACTGTCAAAATAGAGGCAAAACCAACATACTGTCAAAATAGAGGAAAAACCAACATACTGTCAAAATAGAGGAAAAACCAACATACTGTCAATATAGAGGAAAAACCAACATACTGTCAAAATAGAGGAAAAAACAACATACTGTCAAAATGAAGGCAAAACCAACATACTCTCAAAATAGAGGAAAAACCAACATACTGTCAAAATAGAGGAAAAACCAACATACTGTCAAAATCGAGGAAAAACTAACATATTGTCAAAATATAGGAAAAACCAACATACTGTCAAAATAGAGGAAAAACCAACATACTGTCAAAATAGAGGAAAAACCAACATACTGTCAAAATCGAGGCAAAACCATCATACTGTCAAAATAGAGGCAAAACCAACATACTGTCAAAATAGAGGCAAAACCAACATACTGTCAAAATAGAGGAAAAACCAACGTACTGTCAAAATCGAGGAAAAACCAACATACTGTCAAAATCGAGGAAGAACCAACATTCTGTCAAAAAAGAGGAAAAACCAACATACTGTCAAAATAGAGGCAAAACCAACATACTGTCAAAAAAGAGGAAAAACCAACATACTGTCAAAATAGAGGAAAAACCAACATACTGTCAAAATAGAGGCAAAACCAATATACTGTCAAAATAGAGGCAAAACCAACATACTGTCAAAATAGAGGAAAAACCAACATACTGTCAAAATAGAGGCAAAACCAACATACTGTCAAAATAGAGGAAAAACCAACATACTGAGGAAAAACCAACATACTGTCAAAATCGAGGAAAAACCAACATACTGTCAAAATCGAGGAAAAACCAACATACTGTCAAAATAGAGGCAAAACCAACATACTGTCAAAATAGAGGCAAAACCAACATACTGTCAAAATAGAGGAAAAACCAACATACTGTCAAAATAGAGGCAAAACCAA
Organism: Thymallus thymallus; assembly: GCA_023634145.1. NCBI lineage: Eukaryota > Metazoa > Chordata > Actinopteri > Salmoniformes > Salmonidae > Thymallus > Thymallus thymallus. The sequence continues at coordinate 750,686 of JAKYLM010000065.1, forward strand.
AATAATGTCTAAATAGAGGCAAAACCAACATACTGTCAAAATATAGGCAAAACCAACATACTGTCAAAATAGAGGCAAAACCAACATACTGTCAAAATAGAGGAAAAACCAACATAGAGGCAAAACCAACATACTGTCAAAATAGAGGCAAAACCAACATACTGTCAAAATAGAGGCAAAACCAACATTCTGTCAAAATAGAGGAAAAACCAACATACTGTCAAAATAGAGGAAAAACCAACATACTGTCAAAATAGATGAAAAACCAACATACTGTCAAAATAGAGGAAAAACCAACATACTGTCAAAATCGAGGAAAAACCAACATACTGTCAAAATAGAGGAAAAACCAACATACTGTCAAAATCGAGGAAAAACCAACATACTGTCAAAATAGAGGCAAAACCAACATACTGTCAAAATAGAGGCAAAACCAACATACTGTCAAAATATAGGCAAAACCAACATACTGTCAAAATAGAGGCAAAACCAACATACTGTCAAAATAGAGGAAAAACCAACATAGAGGCAAAACCAACATACTGTCAAAATAGAGGCAAAACCAACATACTGTCAAAATAGAGGCAAAACCAACATTCTGTCAAAATAGAGGAAAAACCAACATACTGTCAAAATAGAGGAAAAACCAACATACTGTCAAAATAGAGGCAAAACCAACATACTAACAAAATAGAGGCAAAACCAACATACTGTCAAAATAGAGGCAAAACCAACATACTGTCAAAATAGAGGAAAAACCAACATACTGTCAAAATAGAGGCAAAACCAACATACTGTCAAAATAGAGGAAAAACCAACATACTGTCAAAATAGAGGAAAAACCAACATACTGTCAAAATAGAGGAAAAACCAACATACTGTCAAAATAGAGGAAAAACCAACATACTGTCAAAATAGAGGCAAAACCAACATACTGTCAAAATAGAGGAAAAACCAACATACTGTCAAAATCGAGGAAAAACCAACATACTGTCAAAATAGAGGAAAAACCAACATACTGTCAAAATAGAGGAAAAACCAACATACTGTCAAAATAGAGGCAAAACCAACATACTGTCAAAATAGAGGAAAAACCAACATACTGTCAAAATCGAGGAAAAACCAACATACTGTCAAAATAGAGGAAAAACCAACATACTGTCAAAATAGAGGCAAAACCAACATACTGTCAAAATAGAGGCAAAACCAACATACTGTCAAAATAGAGGAAAAACCAACATACTGTCAAAATAGAGGCAAAACCAACATACTGTCAAAATAGAGGAAAAACCAACATTCTGAGGAAAAACCAACATACTGTCAAAATCGAGGAAAAACCAACATACTGTCAAAATCGAGGAAAAACCAACATACTGTCAAAATAGTGGCAAAACCAACATACTGTCAAAATAGAGGAAAAACCAACATACTGTCAAAATAGAGGAAAAAAACAACATACTGTGAAAATTGAGGCAAAACCAACATACTGTCAAAATAGAGGCAAAACCAACATACTGTCAAAATAGAGGCAAAACCAACATACTGTCAAAATAGAGGAAAAACCAACATACTGTCAAAATAGAGGCAAAAACAAAATAATGTCTAAATAGAGGCAAAACCAACATACTGTCAAAATATAGGCAAAACCAACATACTGTCAAAATAGAGGCAAAACCAACATACTGTCAAAATAGAGGAAAAACCAACATAGAGGCAAAACCAACATACTGTCAAAATAGAGGCAAAACCAACATACTGTCAAAATAGAGGCAAAACCAACATACTGTCAAAATAGAGGAAAAACCAACATACTGTCAAAATAGAGGAAAAACCAACATACTGTCAAAATAGAGGTAAAACCAACATACTGTCAAAATAGAGGCAAAACCAACATACTGTCAAAATAGAGGCAAAACCAACATACTGTCAAAATAGAGGCAAAACCAACATACTGTCAAAATAGAGGCAAAACCAACATACTCTCAAAATAGAGGAAAAACCAACATACTGTCAAAATCGAGGAAAAACCAACATACTGTCAAAATCGAGGAAAAACCAACATACTGTCAAAATAGAGGAAAAACCAACATACTGTCAAAATAGAGGAAATTCCAACATACTGTCAAAATGGAGGCAAAACCAACATACTGTCAAAATAGAGGAAAAACCAACATACTGTCAAAATAGAGGAAAAAACAACATACTGTCAAAATGGAGGCAAAACCAACATACTCTCAAAATAGAGGAAAAACCAACATACTGTCAAAATAGAGGAAAAACCAACATACTGTCAAAATAGAGGAAAAACCAACATACTGTCAAAATAGAGGCAAAACCAACATACTGTCAAAATAGAGGCAAAACCAACATACTAACAAATATAGAGGCAAAACCAACATACTGTCAAAATAGAGGCAAAACCAACATACTGTCAAAATAGAGGAAAAACCAACATACTGTCAAAATAGAGGCAAAACCAACATACTGTCAAAATAGAGGCAAAACCAACATACTGTCAAAATAGAGGAAAAACCAACATACTGTCAAAATAGAGGAAAAACCAACATACTGTCAAAATAGAGGTAAAACCAACATACTGTCAAAATAGAGGTAAAACCAACATACTGTCAAAATAGAGGCAAAACCAACATACTGTCAAAATAGAGGCAAAACCAACATACTGTCAAAATAGAGGCAAAACCAACATACTGTCAAAATAGAGGCAAAACCAACATACTGTCAAAATAGAGGCAAAACCAACATACTCTCAAAATAGAGGCAAAACCAACATACTCTCAAAATAGAGGAAAAACCAACATACTGTCAAAATCGAGGCAAAACCAACATACTGTCAAAATCGAGGAAAAACCAACATACTGTCAAAATCGAGGAAAAACCAACATACTGTCAAAATTGAGGAAAAACCAACATACTGTCAAAATAGAGGAAAAACCAACATAGAGGAAAAACCAACATACTGTCAAAATAGAGGAAAAACCAACATACTGTCAAAATAGAGGCAAAACCAACATACTGTCAAAATAGATGCAAAACCAACATACTGTCAAAATAGAGGCAAAACCAACATACTGTCAAAATAGAGGAAAAACCAACATACTGTCAAAATAGAGGCAAAACCAACATACTGTCAAAATAGAGGAAAAACCAACATACTGTCAAAATAGAGGAAAAACCAACATACTGTCAAAATAGAGGAAAAACCAACATACTGTCAAAATAGAGGAAAAACCAACATACTGTCAAAATAGAGGAAAAACCAACATACTGTCAAAATAGAGGCAAAACCAACATACTGTCAAAATAGAGGCAAAACCAACATACTGTCAAAATAGAGGCAAAACCAACATACTGTCAAAATAGAGGAAAAACCAACGTACTGTCAAAATCGAGGAAAAACCAACATACTGTCAAAATCGAGGAAGAACCAACATTCTGTCAAAAAAGAGGAAAAACCAACATACTGTCAAAATAGAGGCAAAACCAACATACTGTCAAAAAAGAGGAAAAACCAACATACTGTCAAAATAGAGGAAAAACCAACATACTGTCAAAATAGAGGCAAAACCAACATACTGTCAAAATAGAGGCAAAAACAACATACTGTCAAAATAGAGGAAAAACCAACATACTGTCAAAATAGAAGCAAAACCAACATACTGTCAAAATAGAGGAAAAACCAACATACTGAGGAAAAACCAACATACTGTCAAAATCGAGGAAAAACCAACATACTGTCAAAATCGAGGAAAAACCAACATACTGTCAAAATAGTGGCAAAACCAACATACTGTCAAAATAGAGGAAAAACCAACATACTGTCAAAATAGAGGCAAAACCAACATACTGTCAAAATAGAGGAAAAACCAACATACTGAGGAAAAACCAACATACTGTCAAAATCGAGGAAAAACCAACATACTGTCAAAATCGAGGAAAAACCAACATACTGTCAAAATAGTGGCAAAACCAACATACTGTCAAAATAGAGGAAAAACCAACATACTGTCAAAATAGAGGAAAAAAACAACATACTGTGAAAATTGAGGCAAAACCAACATACTGTCAAAATAGAGGCAAAACCAACATACTGTCAAAATAGAGGCAAAACCAACATACTGTCAAAATAGAGGAAAAACCAACATACTGTCAAAATAGAGGCAAAACCAACATACTGTCAAAATAGAGGAAAAACCAACATACTGTCAAAATAGAGGAAAAACCAACATACTGTCAAAATAGAGGAAAAACCAACATACTGTCAAAATCGAGGAAAAACCAACATACTGTCAAAATAGAGGAAAAACCAACATACTGTCAAAATAGAGGAAAAACCAACATAGAGGCAAAACCAACATACTGTCAAAATAGAGGCAAAACCAACATACTGTCAAAATAGAGGCAAAACCAACATACTGTCAAAATAGAGGAAAAACCAACATACTGTCAAAATAGAGGTAAAACCAACATACTGTCAAAATAGAGGTAAAACCAACATACTGTCAAAATAGAGGCAAAACCAACATACTGTCAAAATAGAGGCAAAACCAACATACTGTCAAAATAGAGGCAAAACCAACATACTGTCAAAATAGAGGCAAAACCAACATACTCTCAAAATAGAGGAAAAACCAACATACTGTCAAAATCGAGGAAAAACCAACATACTGTCAAAATCGAGGAAAAACCAACATACTGTCAAAATAGAGGAAAAACCAACATACTGTCAAAATAGAGGAAATTCCAACATACTGTCAAAATGGAGGCAAAACCAACATACTGTCAAAATAGAGGAAAAACCAACATACTGTCAAAATAGAGGAAAAAACAACATACTGTCAAAATGGAGGCAAAACCAACATACTCTCAAAATAGAGGAAAAACCAACATACTGTCAAAATAGAGGAAAAACCAACATACTGTCAAAATAGAGGAAAAACCAACATACTGTCAAAATAGAGGCAAAACCAACATACTGTCAAAATAGAGGCAAAACCAACATACTAACAAAATAGAGGCAAAACCAACATACTGTCAAAATAGAGGCAAAACCAACATACTGTCAAAATAGAGGAAAAACCAACATACTGTCAAAATAGAGGCAAAACCAACATACTGTCAAAATAGAGGCAAAACCAACATACTGTCAAAATAGAGGAAAAACCAACATACTGTCAAAATAGAGGAAAAACCAACATACTGTCAAAATAGAGGTAAAACCAACATACTGTCAAAATAGAGGTAAAACCAACATACTGTCAAAATAGAGGCAAAACCAACATACTGTCAAAATAGAGGCAAAACCAACATACTGTCAAAATAGAGGCAAAACCAACATACTGTCAAAATAGAGGCAAAACCAACATACTGTCAAAATAGAGGCAAAACCAACATACTCTCAAAATAGAGGCAAAACCAACATACTCTCAAAATAGAGGAAAAACCAACATACTGTCAAAATCGAGGCAAAACCAACATACTGTCAAAATAGAGGAAAAACCAACATACTGTCAAAATTGAGGAAAAACCAACATACTGTCAAAATAGAGGAAAAACCAACATAGAGGAAAAACCAACATACTGTCAAAATAGAGGAAAAACCAACATACTGTCAAAATAGAGGCAAAACCAACATACTGTCAAAATAGATGCAAAACCAACATACTGTCAAAATAGAGGCAAAACCAACATACTGTCAAAATAGAGGAAAAACCAACATACTGTCAAAATAGAGGCAAAACCAACATACTGTCAAAATAGAGGAAAAACCAACATACTGTCAAAATAGAGGAAAAACCAACATACTGTCAAAATAGAGGAAAAACCAACATACTGTCAAAATAGAGGAAAAACCAACATACTGTCAAAATAGAGGAAAAACCAACATACTGTCAAAATAGAGGCAAAACCAACATACTGTCAAAATAGAGGCAAAACCAACATACTGTCAAAATAGAGGAAAAACCAACGTACTGTCAAAATCGAGGAAAAACCAACATACTGTCAAAATCGAGGAAGAACCAACATTCTGTCAAAAAAGAGGAAAAACCAACATACTGTCAAAATAGAGGCAAAACCAACATACTGTCAAAATAGAGGCAAAACCAACATACTGTCAAAATAGAGGAAAAACCAACGTACTGTCAAAATCGAGGAAAAACCAACATACTGTCAAAATCGAGGAAGAACCAACATTCTGTCAAAAAAGAGGAAAAACCAACATACTGTCAAAATAGAGGCAAAACCAACATACTGTCAAAAAAGAGGAAAAACCAACATACTGTCAAAATAGAGGAAAAACCAACATACTGTCAAAATAGAGGCAAAACCAACATACTGTCAAAATAGAGGCAAAACCAACATACTGTCAAAATAGAGGAAAAACCAACATACTGTCAAAATAGAAGCAAAACCAACATACTGTCAAAATAGAGGAAAAACCAACATACTGAGGAAAAACCAACATACTGTCAAAATCGAGGAAAAACCAACATACTGTCAAAATCGAGGAAAAACCAACATACTGTCAAAATAGTGGCAAAACCAACATACTGTCAAAATAGAGGAAAAACCAACATACTGTCAAAATAGAGGCAAAACCAACATACTGTCAAAATAGAGGAAAAACCAACATACTGAGGAAAAACCAACATACTGTCAAAATCGAGGAAAAACCAACATACTGTCAAAATCGAGGAAAAACCAACATACTGTCAAAATAGTGGCAAAACCAACATACTGTGAAAATTGAGGCAAAACCAACATACTGTCAAAATAGAGGCAAAACCAACATACTGTCAAAATAGAGGCAAAACCAACATACTGTCAAAATAGAGGAAAAACCAACATACTGTCAAAATAGAGGCAAAACCAACATACTGTCAAAATAGAGGAAAAACCAACATACTGTCAAAATAGAGGAAAAACCAACATACTGTCAAAATAGAGGAAAAACCAACATACTGTCAAAATAGAGGCAAAACCAACATACTGTCAAAATAGAGGCAAAACCAACATACTGTCAAAATAGAGGAAAAAAACAACATACTGTGAAAATTGAGGCAAATACCAACATACTGTCAAAATAGAGGCAAAACCAACATACTGTCAAAATAGAGGCAAAACCAACATACTGTCAAAATAGAGGAAAAACCAACATACTGTCAAAATAGAGGAAAAACCAACATACTGTCAAAATAGAGGAAAAACCAACATACTGTCAAAATAGAGGAAAATCCAACATACTGTCAAAATCGAGGAAAAACCATCATACTGTCAAAAAAGAGGAAAAACCAACATACTGTCAAAATAGAGGCAAAACCAACATACTGTCAAAATAGAGGAAAAACCAACATACTGTCAAAATAGAGGAAAAACCAACATACTGTCAAAATAGAGGCAAAACCAACATACTGTCAAAATAGAGGCAAAACCAACATACTGTCAAAATAGAGGCAAAACCAACATACTGTCAAAAAAGAGGAAAAACCAACATACTGTCAAAATAGAGGCAAAACCAACATACCGTCAAAATAGAGGCAAAACCAACATACTGTCAAAATAGAGGAAAAACCAACATACTGTCAAAATAGAGGAAAAACCAACATACTGTCAAAATAGAGGCAAAACCAACATACTGTCAAAATAGAGGAAAAACCAACATACTGTCAAAATAGAGGAAAAACCAACATACTGTCAAAATAGAGGAAAAACCAACATACTGTCAAAATAGAGTCAAAACCAACATACTGTCAAAATAGAGGAAAAACCAACATACTGTCAAAATAGAGGAAAAACCAACATACTGTCAAAATAGAGGCAAAACCAACATACTGTCAAAATAGAGGAAAAACCAACATACTGTCAAAATAGAGGCAAAACCAACATACTGTCAAAATAGAGGCAAAACCAACATACTGTCAAAATAGAGGAAAAAAACAACATACTGTGAAAATTGAGGCAAATACCAACATACTGTCAAAATAGAGGCAAAACCAACATACTGTCAAAATAGAGGCAAAACCAACATACTGTCAAAATAGAGGAAAAACCAACATACTGTCAAAATAGAGGAAAAACCAACATACTGTCAAAATAGAGGAAAAACCAACATACTGTCAAAATAGAGGAAAAACCAACATACTGTCAAAAAAGAGGAAAAACCAACATACTGTCAAAATAGAGGCAAAACCAACATACTGTCAAAATAGAGGAAAAACCAACATACTGTCAAAATAGAGGAAAAACCAACATACTGTCAAAATAGAGGCAAAACCAACATACTGTCAAAATAGAGGCAAAACCAACATACTGTCAAAATAGAGGCAAAACCAACATACTGTCAAAAAAGAGGAAAAACCAACATACTGTCAAAATAGAGGCAAAACCAACATACCGTCAAAATAGAGGCAAAACCAACATACTGTCAAAATAGAGGAAAAACCAACATACTGTCAAAATAGAGGAAAAACCAACATACTGTCAAAATAGAGGCAAAACCAACATACTGTCAAAATAGAGGAAAAACCAACATACTGTCAAAATAGAGGAAAAACCAACATACTGTCAAAATAGAGGAAAAACCAACATACTGTCAAAATAGAGGCAAAACCAACATACTGTCAAAATAGAGGATAAACCAGCATACTGTCAAAATAGAGGAAAAACCAACATACTGTCAAAATAGAGGCAAAACCAACATACTGTCAAAATAGAGGATAAACCAACATACTGTCAAAATAGAGGAAGAACCAACATACTGTCAAAATAGAGGCAAAACCAACATACTGTCAAAATAGAGGCAAAACCAACATACTGTCAAAAAAGAGGCAAAACCAACATACTGTCAAAATCGAGGAAAAACCAACATACTGTCAAAATAGAGGCAAAACCAACATACTGTCAAAATAGAGGAAAAACCAACATACTGTCAAAATAGAGGCAAAACCAACATACTGTCAAAATAGAGGAAAAACCAACATACTGTCAAAATAGAGGAAAAACCAACATACTGTCAAAATAGAGGAAAAACCAACATACTGTCAAAATAGAGGCAAAACCAACATACTGTCAAAATAGAGGAAAAACCAACATACTGTCAAAATAGAGGAAAAAAACAACATACTGTGAAAATTGAGGCAAATACCAACATACTGTCAAAATAGAGGCAAAACCAACATACTGTCAAAATAGAGGCAAAACCAACATACTGTCAAAATAGAGGAAAAACCAACATACTGTCAAAATAGAGGAAAAACCAACATACTGTCAAAATAGAGGAAAAACCAACATACTGTCAAAATCGAGGAAAAACCAACATACTGTCAAAATAGAGGAAAAACCAACATACTGTCAAAATCGAGGAAAAACCAACATACTGTCAAAATAGAGGAAAAACCAACATACTGTCAAAATAGAGGAAATTCCAACATACTGTCAAAATGGAGGCAAAACCAACATACTGTCAAAATAGAGGAAAAACCAACATACTGTCAAAATAGAGGAAATTCCAACATACTGTCAAAATGGAGGCAAAACCAACATACTGTCAAAATAGAGGAAAAACCAACATACTGTCAAAATAGAGGAAAAAACAACATACTGTCAAAATGGAGGCAAAACCAACATACTCTCAAAATAGAGGAAAAACCAACATACTGTCAAAATAGAGGAAAAACCAACATACTGTCAAAATAGAGGCAAAACCAACATACTGTCAAAATAGAGGAAAAACCAACATACTGTCAAAATAGAGGAAAAACCAACATACTGTCAAAATAGAGGAAAAACCAACATACTGTCAAAATAGAGGCAAAACCAACATACTGTCAAAATAGAGGCAAAACCAACATACTGTCAAAATAGAGGAAAAACCAACATACTGTCAAAATAGAGGAAAAACCAACATACTGTCAAAATCGAGGAAAAACCAACATACTGTCAAAATCGAGGAAAAACCAACATACTGTCAAAATCTAGGAAAAACCAACATACTGTCAAAATCGAGGAAAAACCAACATACTGTCAAAATAGAGGAAAAACCAACATACTGTCAAAATAGAGGAAATTCCAACATACTGTCAAAATGGAGGCAAAACCAACATACTGTCAAAATAGAGGAAAAACCAACATACTGTCAAAATAGAGGAAATTCCAACATACTGTCAAAATGGAGGCAAAACCAACATACTGTCAAAATAGAGGAAAAACCAACATACTGTCAAAATAGAGGAAAAAACAACATACTGTCAAAATGGAGGCAAAACCAACATACTCTCAAAATAGAGGAAAAACCAACATACTGTCAAAATAGAGGAAAAACCAACATACTGTCAAAATAGAGGCAAAACCAACATACTGTCAAAATAGAGGCAAAACCAACATACTGTCAAAATAGAGGAAAAACCAACATACTGTCAAAATAGAGGAAAAACCAACATACTGTCAAAATAGAGGCAAAACCAACATACTGTCAAAATAGAGGCAAAACCAACATACTGTCAAAATAGAGGATAAACCAACATACTGTCAAAATAGAGGAAAAACCAACATACTGTCAAAATAGAGGCAAAACCAACATACTGTCAAAATAGAGGATAAACCAACATACTGTCAAAATAGAGGAAAAACCACATACTGTCAAAATAGAGGCAAAACCAACATACTGTCAAAATAGAGGCAAAACCAACATACTGTCAAAATAGAGGCAAAACCAACATACTGTCAAAATAGAGGAAAAACCAACATACTGTCAAAATAGAGGCAAAACCAACATACTGTCAAAATAGAGGAAAAACCAACATACTGTCAAAATAGAGGCAAAACCAACATACTGTCAAAATAGAGGAAAAACCAACATACTGTCAAAATAGAGGAAAAACCAACATACTGTCAAAATAGAGGAAAAACCAACATACTGTCAAAATAGAGGCAAAACCAACATACTGTCAAAATAGAGGAAAAACCAACATACTGTCAAAATAGAGGAAAAAAACAACATACTGTGAAAATTGAGGCAAATACCAACATACTGTCAAAATAGAGGCAAAACCAACATACTGTCAAAATAGAGGCAAAACCAACATACTGTCAAAATAGAGGAAAAACCAACATACTGTCAAAATAGAGGCAAAACCAACATACTGTCAAAATAGAGGAAAAACCAACATACTGTCAAAATAGAGGAAAAACCAACATACTGTCAAAATAGAGGAAAAACCAACATACTGTCAAAATAGAGGAAAAACCAACATACTGTCAAAATAGAGGCAAAACCAACATACTGTCAAAATAGAGGAAAAACCAACATACTGTCAAAATAGAGGAAAAAAACAACATACTGTGAAAATTGAGGCAAATACCAACATACTGTCAAAATAGAGGCAAAACCAACATACTGTCAAAATAGAGGAAAAAAACAACATACTGTGAAAATTGAGGCAAATACCAACATACTGTCAAAATAGAGGCAAAACCAACATACTGTCAAAATAGAGGCAAAACCAACATACTGTCAAAATAGAGGAAAAACCAACATACTGTCAAAATAGAGGAAAAACCAACATACTGTCAAAATAGAGGAAAAACCAACATACTGTCAAAATCGAGGAAAAACCAACATACTGTCAAAATAGAGGAAAAACCAACATACTGTCAAAATCGAGGAAAAACCAACATACTGTCAAAATAGAGGAAAAACCAACATACTGTCAAAATAGAGGAAATTCCAACATACTGTCAAAATGGAGGCAAAACCAACATACTGTCAAAATAGAGGAAAAACCAACATACTGTCAAAATAGAGGAAATTCCAACATACTGTCAAAATGGAGGCAAAACCAACATACTGTCAAAATAGAGGAAAAACCAACATACTGTCAAAATAGAGGAAAAAACAACATACTGTCAAAATGGAGGCAAAACCAACATACTCTCAAAATAGAGGAAAAACCAACATACTGTCAAAATAGAGGAAAAACCAACATACTGTCAAAATAGAGGCAAAACCAACATACTGTCAAAATAGAGGAAAAACCAACATACTGTCAAAATAGAGGAAAAACCAACATACTGTCAAAATAGAGGAAAAACCAACATACTGTCAAAATAGAGGCAAAACCAACATACTGTCAAAATAGAGGCAAAACCAACATACTGTCAAAATAGAGGAAAAACCAACATACTGTCAAAATAGAGGAAAAACCAACATACTGTCAAAATCGAGGAAAAACCAACATACTGTCAAAATCGAGGAAAAACCAACATACTGTCAAAATCTAGGAAAAACCAACATACTGTCAAAATCGAGGAAAAACCAACATACTGTCAAAATAGAGGAAAAACCAACATACTGTCAAAATAGAGGAAATTCCAACATACTGTCAAAATGGAGGCAAAACCAACATACTGTCAAAATAGAGGAAAAACCAACATACTGTCAAAATAGAGGAAATTCCAACATACTGTCAAAATGGAGGCAAAACCAACATACTGTCAAAATAGAGGAAAAACCAACATACTGTCAAAATATAGGAAAAAACAACATACTGTCAAAATGGAGGCAAAACCAACATACTCTCAAAATAGAGGAAAAACCAACATACTGTCAAAATAGAGGAAAAACCAACATACTGTCAAAATAGAGGCAAAACCAACATACTGTCAAAATAGAGGCAAAACCAACATACTGTCAAAATAGAGGAAAAACCAACATACTGTCAAAATAGAGGAAAAACCAACATACTGTCAAAATAGAGGCAAAACCAACATACTGTCAAAATAGAGGCAAAACCAACATACTGTCAAAATAGAGGATAAACCAACATACTGTCAAAATAGAGGAAAAACCAACATACTGTCAAAATAGAGGCAAAACCAACATACTGTCAAAATAGAGGATAAACCAACATACTGTCAAAATAGAGGAAAAACCACATACTGTCAAAATAGAGGCAAAACCAACATACTGTCAAAATAGAGGCAAAACCAACATACTGTCAAAATAGAGGCAAAACCAACATACTGTCAAAATAGAGGAAAAACCAACATACTGTCAAAATAGAGGCAAAACCAACATACTGTCAAAATAGAGGAAAAACCAACATACTGTCAAAATAGAGGCAAAACCAACATACTGTCAAAATAGAGGAAAAACCAACATACTGTCAAAATAGAGGAAAAACCAACATACTGTCAAAATAGAGGAAAAACCAACATACTGTCAAAATAGAGGCAAAACCAACATACTGTCAAAATAGAGGAAAAACCAACATACTGTCAAAATAGAGGAAAAAAACAACATACTGTGAAAATTGAGGCAAATACCAACATACTGTCAAAATAGAGGCAAAACCAACATACTGTCAAAATAGAGGCAAAACCAACATACTGTCAAAATAGAGGAAAAACCAACATACTGTCAAAATAGAGGAAAAACCAACATACTGTCAAAATAGAGGAAAAACCAACATACTGTAAAAATCGAGGAAAAACCAACATACTGTCAAAATAGAGGAAAAAACAACATACTGTCAAAATCGAGGAAAAACCAACATACTGTCAAAATAGAGGAAAAACCAACATACTGTCAAAATAGAGGAAATTCCAACATACTGTCAAAATGGAGGCAAAACCAACATACTGTCAAAATAGAGGAAAAACCAACATACTGTCAAAATAGAGGAAAAACCAACATACTGTCAAAATGGAGGCAAAACCAACATACTCTCAAAATAGAGGAAAAACCAACATACTGTCAAAATAGAGGAAAAACCAACATACTGTCAAAATAGAGGAAAAACCAACATACTGTCAAAATAGAGGCAAAACCAACATACTGTCAAAATAGAGGCAAAACCAACATACTGTCAAAATAGAGGCAAAACCAACATACTGTCAAAATAGAGGCAAAACCAACATACTGTCAAAATAGAGGCAAAACCAACATACTCTCAAAATAGAGGCAAAACCAACATACTCTCAAAATAGAGGAAAAACCAACATACTGTCAAAATCGAGGCAAAACCAACATACTGTCAAAATCGAGGAAAAACCAACATACTGTCAAAATCGAGGAAAAAAACAACATACTGTGAAAATTGAGGCAAATACCAACATACTGTCAAAATAGAGGCAAAACCAACATACTGTCAAAATAGAGGCAAAACCAACATACTGTCAAAATAGAGGAAAAACCAACATACTGTCAAAATAGAGGAAAAACCAACATACTGTCAAAATAGAGGAAAAACCAACATACTGTCAAAATCGAGGAAAAACCAACATACTGTCAAAATAGAGGAAAAAACAACATACTGTCAAAATCGAGGAAAAACCAACATACTGTCAAAATAGAGGAAAAACCAACATACTGTCAAAATAGAGGAAATTCCAACATACTGTCAAAATGGAGGCAAAACCAACATACTGTCAAAATAGAGGAAAAACCAACATACTGTCAAAATAGAGGAAAAACCAACATACTGTCAAAATGGAGGCAAAACCAACATACTCTCAAAATAGAGGAAAAACCAACATACTGTCAAAATAGAGGAAAAACCAACATACTGTCAAAATAGAGGAAAAACCAACATACTGTCAAAATAGAGGCAAAACCAACATACTGTCAAAATAGAGGCAAAACCAACATACTGTCAAAATAGAGGCAAAACCAACATACTGTCAAAATAGAGGCAAAACCAACATACTGTCAAAATAGAGGAAAAACCAACATACTGTCAAAATAGAGGCAAAACCAACATACTGTCAAAATAGAGGCAAAACCAACATACTGTCAAAATAGAGGAAAAACCAACATACTGTCAAAATAGAGGAAAAACCAACATACTGTCAAAATAGAGGTAAAACCAACATACTGTCAAAATAGAGGTAAAACCAACATACTGTCAAAATAGAGGCAAAACCAACATACTGTCAAAATAGAGGCAAAACCAACATACTGTCAAAATAGAGGCAAAACCAACATACTGTCAAAATAGAGGCAAAACCAACATACTGTCAAAATAGAGGCAAAACCAACATACTGTCAAAATAGAGGCAAAACCAACATACTCTCAAAATAGAGGCAAAACCAACATACTCTCAAAATAGAGGAAAAACCAACATACTGTCAAAATCGAGGCAAAACCAACATACTGTCAAAATCGAGGAAAAACCAACATACTGTCAAAATCGAGGAAAAACCAACATACTGTCAAAATAGAGGAAAAACCAACATACTGTCAAAATCGAGGAAAAACCAACATACTGTCAAAATCGAGGAAAAACCAACATACTGTCAAAATCGAGGAAAAACCAACATACTGTCAAAATAGAGGAAAAACCAACATACTGTCAAAATAGAGGAAATTCCAACATACTGTCAAAATAGAGGCAAAACCAACATACTGTCAAAATAGAGGCAAAACCAACATACTGTCAAAATAGAGGAAAAACCAACATACTGTCAAAATAGAGGAAAAACCAACATACTGTCAAAATAGAGGAAAAACCAACATACTGTCAAAATCGAGGAAAAACCAACATACTGTCAAAATAGAGGAAAAACCAACATACTGTCAAAATCGAGGAAAAACCAACATACTGTCAAAATAGAGGAAAAACCAACATACTGTCAAAATAGAGGAAATTCCAACATACTGTCAAAATGGAGGCAAAACCAACATACTGTCAAAATAGAGGAAAAACCAACACACTGTCAAAATAGAGGAAAAACCAACATACTGTCAAAATCGAGGAAAAACCAACATACTGTCAAAATAGAGGAAAAACCAACATACTGTCAAAATAGAGGAAATTCCAACATACTGTCAAAATGGAGGCAAAACCAACATACTGTCAAAATAGAGGAAAAACCAACATACTGTCAAAATAGAGGAAAAAACAACATACTGTCAAAATGGAGGCAAAACCAACATACTCTCAAAATAGAGGAAAAACCAACATACTGTCAAAATAGAGGAAAAACCAACATACTGTCAAAATAGAGGCAAAACCAACATACTGTCAAAATAGAGGCAAAACCAACATACTAACAAAATAGAGGCAAAACCAACATACTGTCAAAATAGAGGCAAAACCAACATACTGTCAAAATAGAGGAAAAACCAACATACTGTCAAAATAGAGGAAAAAACAACATACTGTCAAAATGGAGGCAAAACCAACATACTCTCAAAATAGAGGAAAAACCAACATACTGTCAAAATAGAGGAAAAACCAACATACTGTCAAAATAGAGGCAAAACCAACATACTGTCAAAATAGAGGAAAAACCAACATACTGTCAAAATAGAGGAAAAACCAACATACTGTCAAAATAGAGGAAAAACCAACATACTGTCAAAATAGAGGCAAAACCAACATACTGTCAAAATAGAGGCAAAACCAACATACTGTCAAAATAGAGGAAAAACCAACATACTGTCAAAATAGAGGAAAAACCAACATACTGTCAAAATCGAGGAAAAACCAACATACTGTCAAAATCGAGGAAAAACCAACATACTGTCAAAATCTAGGAAAAACCAACATACTGTCAAAATCGAGGAAAAACCAACATACTGTCAAAATAGAGGAAAAACCAACATACTGTCAAAATAGAGGAAATTCCAACATACTGTCAAAATGGAGGCAAAACCAACATACTGTCAAAATAGAGGAAAAACCAACATACTGTCAAAATAGAGGAAATTCCAACATACTGTCAAAATGGAGGCAAAACCAACATACTGTCAAAATAGAGGAAAAACCAACATACTGTCAAAATATAGGAAAAAACAACATACTGTCAAAATGGAGGCAAAACCAACATACTCTCAAAATAGAGGAAAAACCAACATACTGTCAAAATAGAGGAAAAACCAACATACTGTCAAAATAGAGGCAAAACCAACATACTGTCAAAATAGAGGCAAAACCAACATACTGTCAAAATAGAGGAAAAACCAACATACTGTCAAAATAGAGGAAAAACCAACATACTGTCAAAATAGAGGCAAAACCAACATACTGTCAAAATAGAGGCAAAACCAACATACTGTCAAAATAGAGGATAAACCAACATACTGTCAAAATAGAGGAAAAACCAACATACTGTCAAAATAGAGGCAAAACCAACATACTGTCAAAATAGAGGATAAACCAACATACTGTCAAAATAGAGGAAAAACCACATACTGTCAAAATAGAGGCAAAACCAACATACTGTCAAAATAGAGGCAAAACCAACATACTGTCAA
This sequence comes from Thymallus thymallus, assembly GCA_023634145.1. Taxonomy (NCBI): domain Eukaryota; kingdom Metazoa; phylum Chordata; class Actinopteri; order Salmoniformes; family Salmonidae; genus Thymallus; species Thymallus thymallus. Next base: position 767,962 of record JAKYLM010000065.1, read on the forward strand.
AATAGAGGCAAAACCAACATACTGTCAAAATAGAGGAAAAACCAACATACTGTCAAAATAGAGGCAAAACCAACATACTGTCAAAATAGAGGAAAAACCAACATACTGTCAAAATAGAGGCAAAACCAACATACTGTCAAAATAGAGGAAAAACCAACATACTGTCAAAATAGAGGAAAAACCAACATACTGTCAAAATAGAGGAAAAACCAACATACTGTCAAAATAGAGGCAAAACCAACATACTGTCAAAATAGAGGAAAAACCAACATACTGTCAAAATAGAGGAAAAAAACAACATACTGTGAAAATTGAGGCAAATACCAACATACTGTCAAAATAGAGGCAAAACCAACATACTGTCAAAATAGAGGCAAAACCAACATACTGTCAAAATAGAGGAAAAACCAACATACTGTCAAAATAGAGGAAAAACCAACATACTGTCAAAATAGAGGAAAAACCAACATACTGTAAAAATCGAGGAAAAACCAACATACTGTCAAAATAGAGGAAAAAACAACATACTGTCAAAATCGAGGAAAAACCAACATACTGTCAAAATAGAGGAAAAACCAACATACTGTCAAAATAGAGGAAATTCCAACATACTGTCAAAATGGAGGCAAAACCAACATACTGTCAAAATAGAGGAAAAACCAACATACTGTCAAAATAGAGGAAAAACCAACATACTGTCAAAATGGAGGCAAAACCAACATACTCTCAAAATAGAGGAAAAACCAACATACTGTCAAAATAGAGGAAAAACCAACATACTGTCAAAATAGAGGAAAAACCAACATACTGTCAAAATAGAGGCAAAACCAACATACTGTCAAAATAGAGGCAAAACCAACATACTGTCAAAATAGAGGCAAAACCAACATACTGTCAAAATAGAGGCAAAACCAACATACTGTCAAAATAGAGGCAAAACCAACATACTCTCAAAATAGAGGCAAAACCAACATACTCTCAAAATAGAGGAAAAACCAACATACTGTCAAAATCGAGGCAAAACCAACATACTGTCAAAATCGAGGAAAAACCAACATACTGTCAAAATCGAGGAAAAAAACAACATACTGTGAAAATTGAGGCAAATACCAACATACTGTCAAAATAGAGGCAAAACCAACATACTGTCAAAATAGAGGCAAAACCAACATACTGTCAAAATAGAGGAAAAACCAACATACTGTCAAAATAGAGGAAAAACCAACATACTGTCAAAATAGAGGAAAAACCAACATACTGTCAAAATCGAGGAAAAACCAACATACTGTCAAAATAGAGGAAAAAACAACATACTGTCAAAATCGAGGAAAAACCAACATACTGTCAAAATAGAGGAAAAACCAACATACTGTCAAAATAGAGGAAATTCCAACATACTGTCAAAATGGAGGCAAAACCAACATACTGTCAAAATAGAGGAAAAACCAACATACTGTCAAAATAGAGGAAAAACCAACATACTGTCAAAATGGAGGCAAAACCAACATACTCTCAAAATAGAGGAAAAACCAACATACTGTCAAAATAGAGGAAAAACCAACATACTGTCAAAATAGAGGAAAAACCAACATACTGTCAAAATAGAGGCAAAACCAACATACTGTCAAAATAGAGGCAAAACCAACATACTGTCAAAATAGAGGCAAAACCAACATACTGTCAAAATAGAGGCAAAACCAACATACTGTCAAAATAGAGGAAAAACCAACATACTGTCAAAATAGAGGCAAAACCAACATACTGTCAAAATAGAGGCAAAACCAACATACTGTCAAAATAGAGGAAAAACCAACATACTGTCAAAATAGAGGAAAAACCAACATACTGTCAAAATAGAGGTAAAACCAACATACTGTCAAAATAGAGGTAAAACCAACATACTGTCAAAATAGAGGCAAAACCAACATACTGTCAAAATAGAGGCAAAACCAACATACTGTCAAAATAGAGGCAAAACCAACATACTGTCAAAATAGAGGCAAAACCAACATACTGTCAAAATAGAGGCAAAACCAACATACTGTCAAAATAGAGGCAAAACCAACATACTCTCAAAATAGAGGCAAAACCAACATACTCTCAAAATAGAGGAAAAACCAACATACTGTCAAAATCGAGGCAAAACCAACATACTGTCAAAATCGAGGAAAAACCAACATACTGTCAAAATCGAGGAAAAACCAACATACTGTCAAAATAGAGGAAAAACCAACATACTGTCAAAATCGAGGAAAAACCAACATACTGTCAAAATCGAGGAAAAACCAACATACTGTCAAAATCGAGGAAAAACCAACATACTGTCAAAATAGAGGAAAAACCAACATACTGTCAAAATAGAGGAAATTCCAACATACTGTCAAAATAGAGGCAAAACCAACATACTGTCAAAATAGAGGCAAAACCAACATACTGTCAAAATAGAGGAAAAACCAACATACTGTCAAAATAGAGGAAAAACCAACATACTGTCAAAATAGAGGAAAAACCAACATACTGTCAAAATCGAGGAAAAACCAACATACTGTCAAAATAGAGGAAAAACCAACATACTGTCAAAATCGAGGAAAAACCAACATACTGTCAAAATAGAGGAAAAACCAACATACTGTCAAAATAGAGGAAATTCCAACATACTGTCAAAATGGAGGCAAAACCAACATACTGTCAAAATAGAGGAAAAACCAACACACTGTCAAAATAGAGGAAAAACCAACATACTGTCAAAATAGAGGAAAAACCAACATACTGTCAAAATAGAGGAAAAACCAACATACTGTCAAAATAGAGGAAATTCCAACATACTGTCAAAATGGAGGCAAAACCAACATACTGTCAAAATAGAGGAAAAACCAACATACTGTCAAAATAGAGGAAAAAACAACATACTGTCAAAATGGAGGCAAAACCAACATACTCTCAAAATAGAGGAAAAACCAACATACTGTCAAAATAGAGGAAAAACCAACATACTGTCAAAATAGAGGCAAAACCAACATACTGTCAAAATAGAGGCAAAACCAACATACTAACAAAATAGAGGCAAAACCAACATACTGTCAAAATAGAGGCAAAACCAACATACTGTCAAAATAGAGGAAAAACCAACATACTGTCAAAATAGAGGCAAAACCAACATACTGTCAAAATAGAGGAAAAACCAACATACTGTCAAAATAGAGGAAAAACCAACATACTGTCAAAATAGAGGTAAAACCAACATACTGTCAAAATAGAGGTAAAACCAACATACTGTCAAAATAGAGGCAAAACCAACATACTGTCAAAATAGAGGCAAAACCAACATACTGTCAAAATAGAGGCAAAACCAACATACTGTCAAAATAGAGGCAAAACCAACATACTGTCAAAATAGAGGCAAAACCAACATACTCTCAAAATAGAGGCAAAACCAACATACTCTCAAAATAGAGGAAAAACCAACATACTGTCAAAATCGAGGCAAAACCAACATACTGTCAAAATCGAGGAAAAACCAACATACTGTCAAAATTGAGGAAAAACCAACATACTGTCAAAATAGAGGAAAAACCAACATACTGTCAAAATAGAGGCAAAACCAACATACTGTCAAAATAGAGGAAAAACCAACATACTGTCAAAATAGAGGCAAAACCAACATACTGTCAAAATAGATGCAAAACCAACATACTGTCAAAATAGAGGAAAAACCAACATACTGTCAAAATCGAGGAAAAACTAACATATTGTCAAAATATAGGAAAAACCAACATACTGTCAAAACAGAGGAAAAACCAACATACTGTCAAAATAGAGGAAAAACCAACATACTGTCAAAATCGAGGCAAAACCAACATACTGTCAAAATAGAGGCAAAACCAACATACTGTCAAAATAGAGGCAAAACCAACATACTGTCAAAATAGAGGAAAAACCAACGTACTGTCAAAATCGAGGAAAAACCAACATACTGTCAAAATCGAGAAAGAACCAACATTCTGTCAAAAAAGAGGAAAAACCAACATACTGTCAAAATAGAGGCAAAACCAACATACTGTCAAAAAAGAGGAAAAACCAACATACTGTCAAAATAGAGGAAAAACCAACATACTGTCAAAATAGAGGCAAAACCAACATACTGTCAAAATAGAGGCAAAACCAACATACTGTCAAAATAGAGGAAAAACCAACATACTGTCAAAATAGAGGAAAAAAACAACATACTGTGAAAATTGAGGCAAAACCAACATACTGTCAAAATAGAGGCAAAACCAACATACTGTCAAAATAGAGGAAAAACCAACATACTGAGGAAAAACCAACATACTGTCAAAATCGAGGAAAAACCAACATACTGTCAAAATCGAGGAAAAACCAACATACTGTCAAAATAGTGGCAAAACCAACATACTGTCAAAATAGAGGAAAAACCAACATACTGTCAAAATAGAGGAAAAAAACAACATACTGTGAAAATTGAGGCAAAACCAACATACTGTCAAAATAGAGGCAAAACCAACATACTGTCAAAATAGAGGCAAAACCAACATACTGTCAAAATAGAGGCAAAACCAACATACTGTCAAAATAGAGGAAAAACCAACGTACTGTCCAAATCGAGGAAAAACCAACATACTGTCAAAATCGAGGAAGAACCAACATTCTGTCAAAAAAGAGGAAAAACCAACATACTGTCAAAATAGAGGCAAAACCAACATACTGTAAAAATAGAGGAAAAACCAACATACTGTCAAAATAGAGGAAAAACCAACATACTGTCAAAATAGAGGCAAAACCAACATACTGTCAAAATAGAGGAAAAACCAACATACTGTCAAAATAGAGGAAAAACCAACATACTGTCAAAATAGAGGAAATTCCAACATACTGTCAAAATGGAGGCAAAACCAACATACTGTCAAAATAGAGGAAAAACCAACATACTGTCAAAATAGAGGAAAAAACAACATACTGTCAAAATGGAGGCAAAACCAACATACTCTCAAAATAGAGGAAAAACCAACATACTGTCAAAATAGAGGAAAAACCAACATACTGTCAAAATAGAGGAAAAACCAACATACTGTCAAAATAGAGGCAAAACCAACATACTGTCAAAATAGAGGCAAAACCAACATACTAACAAAATAGAGGCAAAACCAACATACTGTCAAAATAGAGGCAAAACCAACATACTGTCAAAATAGAGGAAAAACCAACATACTGTCAAAATAGAGGCAAAACCAACATACTGTCAAAATAGAGGCAAAACCAACATACTGTCAAAATAGAGGAAAAACCAACATACTGTCAAAATAGAGGAAAAACCAACATACTGTCAAAATAGAGGTAAAACCAACATACTGTCAAAATAGAGGTAAAACCAACATACTGTCAAAATAGAGGCAAAACCAACATACTGTCAAAATAGAGGCAAAACCAACATACTGTCAAAATAGAGGCAAAACCAACATACTGTCAAAATAGAGGCAGAACCAACATACTGTCAAAATAGAGGCAAAACCAACATACTCTCAAAATAGAGGCAAAACCAACATACTCTCAAAATAGAGGAAAAACCAACATACTGTCAAAATCGAGGCAAAACCAACATACTGTCAAAATCGAGGAAAAACCAACATACTGTCAAAATCGAGGAAAAACCAACATACTGTCAAAATTGAGGAAAAACCAACATACTGTCAAAATAGAGGAAAAACCAACATACTGTCAAAATAGAGGAAAAACCAACATACTGTCAAAATAGAGGAAAAACCAACATACTGTCAAAATAGAGGCAAAACCAACATACTGTCAAAATAGATGCAAAACCAACATACTGTCAAAATAGAGGAAAAACCAACATACTGTCAAAATCGAGGAAAAACTAACATATTGTCAAAATATAGGAAAAACCAACATACTGTCAAAATAGAGGAAAAACCAACATACTGTCAAAATAGAGGAAAAACCAACATACTGTCAAAATCGAGGCAAAACCAACATACTGTCAAAATAGAGGCAAAACCAACATACTGTCAAAATAGAGGCAAAACCAACATACTGTCAAAATAGAGGCAAAACCAACATACTGTCAAAATAGAGGAAAAACCAACGTACTGTCAAAATCGAGGAAAAACCAACATACTGTCAAAATTGAGGAAGAACCAACATTCTGTCAAAAAAGAGGAAAAACCAACATACTGTCAAAATCGAGGAAAAACCAACATACTGTCAAAATAGAGGAAAAACAAACATACTGTCAAAATAGAGGAAATTCCAACATACTGTCAAAATGGAGGCAAAACCAACATACTGTCAAAATAGAGGAAAAACCAACATACTGTCAAAATAGAGGAAAAAACAACATACTGTCAAAATGGAGGCAAAACCAACATACTCTCAAAATAGAGGAAAAACCAACATACTGTCAAAATAGAGGAAAAACCAACATACTGTCAAAATAGAGGAAAAACCAACATACTGTCAAAATAGAGGCAAAACCAACATACTGTCAAAATAGAGGCAAAACCAACATACTAACAAAATAGAGGCAAAACCAACATACTGTCAAAATAGAGGCAAAACCAACATACTGTCAAAATAGAGGAAAAACCAACATACTGTCAAAATAGAGGCAAAACCAACATACTGTCAAAATAGAGGCAAAACCAACATACTGTCAAAATAGAGGAAAAACCAACATACTGTCAAAATAGAGGAAAAACCAACATACTGTCAAAATAGAGGTAAAACCAACATACTGTCAAAATAGAGGTAAAACCAACATACTGTCAAAATAGAGGCAAAACCAACATACTGTCAAAATAGAGGCAAAACCAACATACTGTCAAAATAGAGGCAAAACCAACATACTGTCAAAATAGAGGCAAAACCAACATACTGTCAAAATAGAGGCAAAACCAACATACTCTCAAAATAGAGGCAAAACCAACATACTCTCAAAATAGAGGAAAAACCAACATACTGTCAAAATCGAGGCAAAACCAACATACTGTCAAAATCGAGGAAAAACCAACATACTGTCAAAATCGAGGAAAAACCAACATACTGTCAAAATTGAGGAAAAACCAACATACTGTCAAAATAGAGGCAAAACCAACATACTGTCAAAATAGATGCAAAACCAACATACTGTCAAAATAGAGGAAAAACCAACATACTGTCAAAATCGAGGAAAAACTAACATATTGTCAAAATATAGGAAAAACCAACATACTGTCAAAATAGAGGAAAAACCAACATACTGTCAAAATAGAGGAAAAACCAACATACTGTCAAAATCGAGGCAAAACCAACATACTGTCAAAATAGAGGCAAAACCAACATACTGTCAAAATAGAGGCAAAACCAACATACTGTCAAAATAGAGGCAAAACCAACATACTGTCAAAATAGAGGAAAAACCAACGTACTGTCAAAATCGAGGAAAAACCAACATACTGTCAAAATCGAGGAAGAACCAACATTCTGTCAAAAAAGAGGAAAAACCAACATACTGTCAAAATAGAGGCAAAACCAACATACTGTCAAAAAAGAGGAAAAACCAACATACTGTCAAAATAGAGGAAAAACCAACACACTGTCAAAATAGAGGCAAAACCAACATACTGTCAAAATAGAGGCAAAACCAACATACTGTCAAAATAGAGGAAAAACCAACATACTGTCAAAATAGAGGAAAAAAACAACATACTGTGAAAATTGAGGCAAAACCACATACTGTCAAAATAGAGGCAAAACCAACATACTGAGGAAAAACCAACATACTGTCAAAATAGAGGCAAAACCAACATACTGTCAAAATAGAGGAAAAACCAACATACTGTCAAAAAAGAGGAAAAACCAACATACTGTCAAAATAGAGGAAAAACCAACATACTGTCAAAATAGAGGCAAAACCAACATACTGTCAAAATAGAGGCAAAACCAACATACTGTCAAAATAGAGGAAAAAAACAACATACTGTGAAAATTGAGGCAAATACCAACATACTGTCAAAATAGAGGCAAAACCAACATACTGTCAAAATAGAGGCAAAACCAACATACTGTCAAAATAGAGGCAAAACCAACATACTGTCAAAATAGAGGCAAAACCAACATACTGTCAAAATAGAGGCAAAACCAACATACTCTCAAAATAGAGGCAAAACCAACATACTCTCAAAATAGATGAAAAACCAACATACTGTCAAAATAGAGGCAAAACCAACATACTGTCAAAATAGAGGCAAAACCAACATACTGTCAAAATAGAGGCAAAACCAACATACTCTCAAAATAGAGGCAAAACCAACATACTCTCAAAATAGAGGAAAAACCAACATACTGTCAAAATCGAGTTAAAACCAACATACTGTCAAAATCGAGGAAAAACCAACATACTGTCAAAATCGAGGAAAAACCAACATACTGTCAAAATCGAGGAAAAACCAACATACTGTCAAAATAGAGGAAAAACCAACATACTGTCAAAATAGAGGAAAAACCAACATACTGTCAAAATTGAGGAAAAACCAACATACTGTCAAAATAGAGGAAAAACCAACATACTGTCAAAATAGAGGAAAAACCAACATACTGTCAAAATAGAGGAAAAACCAACATACTGTCAAAATAGAGGAAAAAACCAACATACTGTGAAAATTGAGGCAAATACCAACATACTGTCAAAATAGAGGCAAAACCAACATACTGTCAAAATAGAGGCAAAACCAACATACTGTCAAAATAGAGGCAAAACCAACATACTGTCAAAATAGAGGAAAAACCAACATACTGTCAAAATAGAGGAAAAACCAACATACTGTCAAAATCGAGGAAAAACCAACATACTGTCAAAATCGAGGAAAAACCAACATACTGTCAAAATCGAGGAAAAACCAACATACTGTCAAAATAGAGGAAAAACCAACATACTGTCAAAATAGAGGAAATTCCAACATAATGTCAAAATGGAGGCAAAACCAACATACTGTCAAAATAGAGGAAAAACCAACATACTGTCAAAATAGAGGAAAAACCAACATAATGTCAAAATAGAGGAAAAACCAACATACTGTCAAAATAGAGGCAAAACCAACATACTAACAAAATAGAGGCAAAACCAACATACTGTCAAAATAGAGGCAAAACCAACATACTGTCAAAATAGAGGAAAAACCAACATACTGTCAAAATAGAGGCAAAACCAACATACTGTCAAAATAGAGGCAAAACCAACATACTTTCAAAATAGAGGAAAAACCAACATACTGTCAAAATAGAGGAAAAACCAACATACTGTCAAAATAGAGGTAAAACCAACATACTGTCAAAATAGAGGTAAAAAAAGCATACATTCAAAATAGAGGCAAAACCAACATACTGTCAAAATAGAGGCAAAACCAACATACTGTCAAAATAGAGGCAAAACCAACATACTGTCAAAATAGAGGCAAAACCAACATACTGTCAAAATAGAGGCAAAACCAACATACTCTCAAAATAGAGGCAAAACCAACATACTCTCAAAATAGAGGAAAAACCAACATACTGTCAAAATCGAGGCAAAACCAACATACTGTCAAAATCGAGGAAAAACCAACATACTGTCAAAATCGAGGAAAAACCAACATACTGTCAAAATCGAGGCAAAACCAACATACTGTCAAAATCGAGGAAAAACCAACATACTGTCAAAATAGAGGAAAAAAACAACATACTGTGAAAATTGAGGCAAAACCACATACTGTCAAAATAGAGGCAAAACCAACATACTGAGGAAAAACCAACATACTGTCAAAATCGAGGAAAAACCAACATACTGTCAAAATCGAGGAAAAACCAACATACTGTCAAAATAGTGGCAAAACCAACATACTGTCAAAATCGAGGAAAAACCAACATACTGTCAAAATAGTGGCAAAACCAACATACTGTCAAAATAGAGGCAAAACCAACATACTGTCAAAATAGAGGAAAAACCAACATACTGTCAAAATAGAGGCAAAACCAACATACTGTCAAAATAGAGGAAAAACCAACATACTGTCAAAAAAGAGGAAAAACCAACATACTGTCAAAATAGAGGAAAAACCAACATACTGTCAAAATAGAGGCAAAACCAACATACTGTCAAAATAGAGGCAAAACCAACATACTGTCAAAATAGAGGAAAAAAACAACATACTGTGAAAATTGAGGCAAATACCAACATACTGTCAAAATAGAGGCAAAACCAACATACTGTCAAAATAGAGGCAAAACCAACATACTGTCAAAATAGAGGCAAAACCAACATACTGTCAAAATAGAGGCAAAACCAACATACTGTCAAAATAGAGGCAAAACCAACATACTCTCAAAATAGAGGCAAAACCAACATACTCTCAAAATAGATGAAAAACCAACATACTGTCAAAATAGAGGCAAAACCAACATACTGTCAAAATAGAGGCAAAACCAACATACTGTCAAAATAGAGGCAAAACCAACATACTCTCAAAATAGAGGCAAAACCAACATACTCTCAAAATAGAGGAAAAACCAACATACTGTCAAAATCGAGTTAAAACCAACATACTGTCAAAATCGAGGAAAAACCAACATACTGTCAAAATCGAGGAAAAACCAACATACTGTCAAAATCGAGGAAAAACCAACATACTGTCAAAATAGAGGAAAAACCAACATACTGTCAAAATAGAGGAAAAACCAACATACTGTCAAAATTGAGGAAAAACCAACATACTGTCAAAATAGAGGAAAAACCAACATACTGTCAAAATAGAGGAAAAACCAACATACTGTCAAAATAGAGGAAAAACCAACATACTGTCAAAATAGAGGAAAAAACCAACATACTGTGAAAATTGAGGCAAATACCAACATACTGTCAAAATAGAGGCAAAACCAACATACTGTCAAAATAGAGGCAAAACCAACATACTGTCAAAATAGAGGCAAAACCAACATACTGTCAAAATAGAGGAAAAACCAACATACTGTCAAAATAGAGGAAAAACCAACATACTGTCAAAATCGAGGAAAAACCAACATACTGTCAAAATCGAGGAAAAACCAACATACTGTCAAAATCGAGGAAAAACCAACATACTGTCAAAATAGAGGAAAAACCAACATACTGTCAAAATAGAGGAAATTCCAACATAATGTCAAAATGGAGGCAAAACCAACATACTGTCAAAATAGAGGAAAAACCAACATACTGTCAAAATAGAGGAAAAACCAACATAATGTCAAAATAGAGGAAAAACCAACATACTGTCAAAATAGAGGCAAAACCAACATACTAACAAAATAGAGGCAAAACCAACATACTGTCAAAATAGAGGCAAAACCAACATACTGTCAAAATAGAGGAAAAACCAACATACTGTCAAAATAGAGGCAAAACCAACATACTGTCAAAATAGAGGCAAAACCAACATACTTTCAAAATAGAGGAAAAACCAACATACTGTCAAAATAGAGGAAAAACCAACATACTGTCAAAATAGAGGTAAAACCAACATACTGTCAAAATAGAGGTAAAAAAAGCATACTGTCAAAATAGAGGCAAAACCAACATACTGTCAAAATAGAGGCAAAACCAACATACTGTCAAAATAGAGGCAAAACCAACATACTGTCAAAATAGAGGCAAAACCAACATACTGTCAAAATAGAGGCAAAACCAACATACTCTCAAAATAGAGGCAAAACCAACATACTCTCAAAATAGAGGAAAAACCAACATACTGTCAAAATCGAGGCAAAACCAACATACTGTCAAAATCGAGGAAAAACCAACATACTGTCAAAATCGAGGAAAAACCAACATACTGTCAAAATTGAGGAAAAACCAACATACTGTCAAAATAGAGGAAAAACCAACATACTGTCAAAATAGAGGAAAAACCAACATACTGTCAAAATAGAAGAAAAACCAACATACTGTCAAAATAGAGGCAAAACCAACATACTGTCAAAATAGATGCAAAACCAACATACTGTCAAAATCGAGGAAAAACCAACATACTGTCAAAATCGAGGAAAAACTAACATATTGTCAAAATATAGGAAAAACCAACATACTGTCAAAATCGAGGAAAAACCAACATACTGTCAAAGTCGAGGAAAAACCAACATACTGTCAAAATTGAGGAAAAACCAACATACTGTCAAAATAGAGGAAAAACCAACATACTGTCAAAATAGAGGAAAAACCAACATACTGTCAAAATAGAGGAAAAACCAACATACTGTCAAAATTGAGGAAAAACCAACATACTGTCAAAATAGAGGAAAAACCAACATACTGTCAAAATAGAGGAAAAACCAACATACTGTCAAATCAGAGGAAATTCCAACATAATGTCAAAATGGAGGCAAAACCAACATACTGTCAAAATAGAGGAAAAACCAACATACTGTCAAAATAGAGGAAAAACCAACATACTGTCAAAATCGAGGAAAAACCAACATACTGTCAAAATAGAGGAAAAACCAACATACTGTCAAAATAGAGGAAATTCCAACATACTGTCAAAATAGAGGCAAAACCAACATACTAACAAAATAGAGGCAAAACCAACATACTGTCAAAATAGAGGCAAAACCAACATACTGTCAAAATCGAGGAAAAACCAACATACTGTCAAAATCGAGGAAAAACCAACATACTGTCAAAATCGAGGAAAAACCAACATACTGTCAAAATAGAGGAAAAACCAACATACTGTCAAAATAGAGGAAATTCCAACATAATGTCAAAATGGAGGCAAAACCAACATACTGTCAAAATAGAGGAAAAACCAACATACTGTCAAAATAGAGGAAAAACCAACATAATGTCAAAATAGAGGAAAAACCAACATACTGTCAAAATAGAGGCAAAACCAACATACTAACAAAATAGAGGCAAAACCAACATACTGTCAAAATAGAGGCAAAACCAACATACTGTCAAAATAGAGGAAAAACCAACATACTGTCAAAATAGAGGCAAAACCAACATACTGTCAAAATAGAGGCAAAACCAACATACTTTCAAAATAGAGGAAAAACCAACATACTGTCAAAATAGAGGAAAAACCAACATACTGTCAAAATAGAGGTAAAACCAACATACTGTCAAAATAGAGGTAAAAAAAGCATACTGTCAAAATAGAGGCAAAACCAACATACTGTCAAAATAGAGGCAAAACCAACATACTGTCAAAATAGAGGCAAAACCAACATACTGTCAAAATAGAGGCAAAACCAACATACTGTCAAAATAGAGGCAAAACCAACATACTCTCAAAATAGAGGCAAAACCAACATACTCTCAAAATAGAGGAAAAACCAACATACTGTCAAAATCGAGGCAAAACCAACATACTGTCAAAATCGAGGAAAAACCAACATACTGTCAAAATCGAGGAAAAACCAACATACTGTCAAAATTGAGGAAAAACCAACATACTGTCAAAATAGAGGAAAAACCAACATACTGTCAAAATAGAGGAAAAACCAACATACTGTCAAAATAGAAGAAAAACCAACATACTGTCAAAATAGAGGCAAAACCAACATACTGTCAAAATAGATGCAAAACCAACATACTGTCAAAATCGAGGAAAAACCAACATACTGTCAAAATCGAGGAAAAACTAACATACTGTCAAAATATAGGAAAAACCAACATACTGTCAAAATCGAGGAAAAACCAACATACTGTCAAAGTCGAGGAAAAACCAACATACTGTCAAAATTGAGGAAAAACCAACATACTGTCAAAATAGAGGAAAAACCAACATACTGTCAAAATAGAGGAAAAACCAACATACTGTCAAAATAGAGGAAAAACCAACATACTGTCAAAATTGAGGAAAAACCAACATACTGTCAAAATAGAGGAAAAACCAACATACTGTCAAAATAGAGGAAAAACCAACATACTGTCAAATCAGAGGAAATTCCAACATAATGTCAAAATGGAGGCAAAACCAACATACTGTCAAAATAGAGGAAAAACCAACATACTGTCAAAATAGAGGAAAAACCAACATACTGTCAAAATCGAGGAAAAACCAACATACTGTCAAAATAGAGGAAAAACCAACATACTGTCAAAATAGAGGAAATTCCAACATACTGTCAAAATAGAGGCAAAACCAACATACTAACAAAATAGAGGCAAAACCAACATACTGTCAAAATAGAGGCAAAACCAACATACTGTCAAAATAGAGGAAAAACCAACATACTGTCAAAATAGAGGCAAAACCAACATACTGTCAAAATAGAGGCAAAACCAACATACTGTCAAAATAGAGGAAAAACCAACATACTGTCAAAATAGAGGCAAAACCAACATACTCTCAAAATAGAGGAAAAACCAACATACTGTCAAAATCGAGGTAAAACCAACATACTGTCAAAATCGAGGAAAAACCAACATACTGTCAAAATCGAGGAAAAACCAACATACTGTCAAAATTGAGGAAAAACCAACATACTGTCAAAATAGAGGAAAAACCAACATACTGTCAAAATAGAGGAAAAACCAACATACTGTCAAAATAGAGGAAAAACCAACATACTGTCAAAATAGAGGCAAAACCAACATACTGTCAAACTAGATGCAAAACCAACATACTGTCAAAATAGAGGAAAAACCAACATACTGTCAAAATCGAGGAAAAACTAACATATTGTCAAAATATAGGAAAAACCAACATACTGTCAAAATAGAGGAAAAACCAACATACTGTCAAAATAGAGGAAAAACCAACATACTGTCAAAATAGAGGCAAAACCAACATACTGAGGAAAAACCAACATACTGTCAAAATCGAGGAAAAACCAACATACTGTCAAAATCGAGGAAAAACCAACATACTGTCAAAATAGTGGCAAAACCAACATACTGTCAAAATAGAGGAAAAACCAACATACTGTCAAAATAGAGGAAAAAAACAACATACTGTGAAAATTGAGGCAAAACCAACATACTGTCAAAATAGAGGCAAAACCAACATACTGTCAAAATAGAGGCAAAACCAACATACTGTCAAAATAGAGGAAAAACCAACATACTGTCAAAATAGAGGCAAAACCAAAATAATGTCTAAATAGAGGCAAAACCAACATACTGTCAAAATATAGGCAAAACCAACATACTGTCAAAATAGAGGCAAAACCAACATACTGTCAAAATAGAGGAAAAACCAACATAGAGGCAAAACCAACATACTGTCAAAATAGAGGCAAAACCAACATACTGTCAAAATAGAGGCAAAACCAACATACTGTCAAAATAGAGGAAAAACCAACATACTGTCAAAATAGAGGAAAAACCAACATACTGTCAATATAGAGGAAAAACCAACATACTGTCAAAATAGAGGAAAAAACAACATACTGTCAAAATGGAGGCAAAACCAACATACTCTCAAAATAGAGGAAAAACCAACATACTGTCAAAATAGAGGAAAAACCAACATACTGTCAAAATCGAGGAAAAACTAACATATTGTCAAAATATAGGAAAAACCAACATACTGTCAAAATAGAGGAAAAACCAACATACTCTCAAAATAGAGGAAAAACCAACATACTGTCAAAATAGAGGCAAAACCAACATACTGTCAAAATAGAGGCAAAACCAACATACTGTCAAAATAGAGGCAAAACCAACATACTCTCAAAATAGAGGCAAAACCAACATACTCTCAAAATAGAGGAAAAACCAACATACTGTCAAAATCGAGGCAAAACCAACATACTGTCAAAATCGAGGAAAAACCAACATACTGTCAAAATCGAGGAAAAACCAACATACTGTCAAAATAGAGGAAAAACCAACATACTGTCAAAATAGAGGAAAAACCAACATACTGTCAAAATTGAGGAAAAACCAACATACTGTCAAAATAGAGGAAAAACCAACATACTGTCAAAATAGAGGAAAAACCAACATACTGTCAAAATAGAGGAAAAACCAACATACTGTCAAAATAGAGGAAAAAACCAACATACTGTGAAAATTGAGGCAAATACCAACATACTGTCAAAATAGAGGCAAAACCAACATACTGTCAAAATAGAGGCAAAACCAACATACTGTCAAAATAGAGGCAAAACCAACATACTGTCAAAATAGAGGAAAAACCAACATACTGTCAAAATAGAGGCAAAACCAACATACTGTCAAAATAGAGGCAAAACCAACATACTGTCAAAATAGAGGAAAAACCAACATACTGTCAAAATAGAGGAAAAACCAACATACTGTCAAAATAGAGGTAAAACCAACATACTGTCAAAATAGAGGTAAAAAAAGCATACTGTCAAAATAGAGGCAAAACCAACATACTGTCAAAATAGAGGCAAAACCAACATACTGTCAAAATAGAGGCAAAACCAACATACTGTCAAAATAGAGGCAAAACCAACATACTGTCAAAATAGAGGCAAAACCAACATACTCTCAAAATAGAGGCAAAACCAACATACTCTCAAAATAGAGGAAAAACCAACATACTGTCAAAATCGAGGCAAAACCAACATACTGTCAAAATCGTGGAAAAACCAACATACTGTCAAAATCGAGGAAAAACCAACATACTGTCAAAATTGAGGAAAAACCAACATACTGTCAAAATAGAGGAAAAACCAACATACTGTCAAAATAGAGGAAAAACCAACATACTGTCAAAATAGAAGAAAAACCAACATACTGTCAAAATAGAGGCAAAACCAACATACTGTCAAAATAGATGCAAAACCAACATACTGTCAAAATCGAGGAAAAACCAACATACTGTCAAAATCGAGGAAAAACTAACATATTGTCAAAATATAGGAAAAACCAACATACTGTCAAAATCGAGGAAAAACCAACATACTGTCAAAATAGAGGAAAAACCAACATACTGTCAAAATTGAGGAAAAACCAACATACTGTCAAAATAGAGGAAAAACCAACATACTGTCAAAATAGAGGAAAAACCAACATACTGTCAAAATAGAGGAAATTCCAACATAATGTCAAAATGGAGGCAAAACCAACATACTGTCAAAATAGAGGAAAAACCAACATACTGTCAAAATAGAGGAAAAACCAACATACTGTCAAAATCGAGGAAAAACCAACATACTGTCAAAATAGAGGAAAAACCAACATACTGTCAAAATAGAGGAAATTCCAACATACTGTCAAAATAGAGGCAAAACCAACATACTAACAAAATAGAGGAAAAACCAACATACTGTCAAAATAGAGGCAAAACCAACATACTGTCAAAATAGAGGAAAAACCAACATACTGTCAAAATAGAGGCAAAACCAACATACTGTCAAAATAGAGGCAAAACCAACATACTGTCAAAATAGAGGAAAAACCAACATACTGTCAAAATAGAGGCAAAACCAACATACTCTCAAAATAGAGGAAAAACCAACATACTGTCAAAATCGAGGTAAAACCAACATACTGTCAAAATCGAGGAAAAACCAACATACTGTCAAAATCGAGGAAAAACCAACATACTGTGAAAATTGAGGAAAAACCAACATACTGTCAAAATAGAGGAAAAACCAACATACTGTCAAAATAGAGGAAAAACCAACATACTGTCAAAATAGAGGAAAAACCAACATACTGTCAAAATAGAGGCAAAACCAACATACTGTCAAACTAGATGCAAAACCAACATACTGTCAAAATAGAGGAAAAACCAACATACTGTCAAAATCGAGGAAAAACTAACATATTGTCAAAATATAGGAAAAACCAACATACTGTCAAAATAGAGGAAAAACCAACATACTGTCAAAATAGAGGAAAAACCAACATACTGTCAAAATCGAGGCAAAACCAACATACTGTCAAAATAGAGGAAAAACCAACATACTGAGGAAAAACCAACATACTGTCAAAATCGAGGAAAAACCAACATACTGTCAAAATCGAGGAAAAACCAACATACTGTCAAAATAGTGGCAAAACCAACATACTGTCAAAATAGAGGAAAAACCAACATACTGTCAAAATAGAGGAAAAAAACAACATACTGTGAAAATTGAGGCAAAACCAACATACTGTCAAAATAGAGGCAAAACCAACATACTGTCAAAATAGAGGCAAAACCAACATACTGTCAAAATAGAGGAAAAACCAACATACTGTCAAAATAGAGGCAAAACCAAAATAATGTCTAAATAGAGGCAAAACCAACATACTGTCAAAATATAGGCAAAACCAACATACTGTCAAAATAGAGGCAAAACCAACATACTGTCAAAATAGAGGAAAAACCAACATAGAGGCAAAACCAACATACTGTCAAAATAGAGGCAAAACCAACATACTGTCAAAATAGAGGCAAAACCAACATACTGTCAAAATAGAGGAAAAACCAACATACTGTCAAAATAGAGGAAAAACCAACATACTGTCAATATAGAGGAAAAACCAACATACTGTCAAAATAGAGGAAAAAACAACATACTGTCAAAATGGAGGCAAAACCAACATACTGTCAAAATAGAGGAAAAACCAACATACTGTCAAAATCGAGGAAAAACTAACATATTGTCAAAATATAGGAAAAACCAACATACTGTCAAAATAGAGGAAAAACCAACATACTGTCAAAATAGAGGAAAAACCAACATACTGTCAAAATCGAGGCAAAACCATCATACTGTCAAAATAGAGGCAAAACCAACATACTGTCAAAATAGAGGCAAAACGAACATACTGTCAAAATAGAGGCAAAACCAACATACTGTCAAAATAGAGGAAAAACCAACGTACTGTCAAAATCGAGGAAAAACCAACATACTGTCAAAATCGAGGAAGAACCAACATTCTGTCAAAAAAGAGGAAAAACCAACATACTGTCAAAATAGAGGCAAAACCAACATACTGTCAAAAAAGAGGAAAAACCAACATACTGTCAAAATAGAGGAAAAACCAACATACTGTCAAAATAGAGGCAAAACCAACATACTGTCAAAATAGAGGCAAAACCAACATACTGTCAAAATAGAGGAAAAACCAACATACTGTCAAAATAGAGGCAAAACCAACATACTGTCAAAATAGAGGAAAAACCAACATACTGAGGAAAAACCAACATACTGTCAAAATCGAGGAAAAACCAACATACTGTCAAAATCGAGGAAAAACCAACATACTGTCAAAATAGTGGCAAAACCAACATACTGTCAAAATAGAGGAAAAACCAACATACTGTCAAAATAGAGGAAAAAAACAACATACTGTGAAAATTGAGGCAAAACCAACATACTGTCAAAATAGAGGCAAAACCAACATACTGTCAAAATAGAGGCAAAACCAACATACTGTCAAAATAGAGGAAAAACCAACATACTGTCAAAATAGAGGCAAAACCAAAATAATGTCTAAATAGAGGCAAAACCAACATACTGTCAAAATACAGGCAAAACCAACATACTGTCAAAATAGAGGCAAAACCAACATACTGTCAAAATAGAGGAAAAACCAACATAGAGGCAAAACCAACATACTGTCAAAATAGAGGCAAAACCAACATACTGTCAAAATAGAGGCAAAACCAACATTCTGTCAAAATAGAGGAAAAACCAACATACTGTCAAAATAGAGGAAAAACCAACATACTGTCAAAATAGAGGAAAAACCAACATACTGTCAAAATAGAGGAAAAACCAACATACTGTCAAAATAGAGGAAAAAACAACATACTGTCAAAATGGAGGCAAAACCAACATACTCTCAAAATAGAGGAAAAACCAACATACTGTCAAAATAGAGGAAAAACCAACATACTGTCAAAATAGAGGCAAAACCAACATACTGTCAAAATAGAGGCAAAACCAACATACTAACAAAATAGAGGCAAAACCAACATACTGTCAAAATAGAGGCAAAACCAACATACTGTCAAAATAGAGGAAAAACCAACATACTGTCAAAATAGAGGAAAAACCAACATACTGTCAAAATCGAGGAAAAACCAACATACTGTCAAAATAGAGGAAAAACCAACATACTGTCAAAATAGAGGAAAAACCAACATACTGTCAAAATAGAGGCAAAACCAACATACTGTCAAAATAGAGGAAAAACCAACATACTGTCAAAATCGAGGAAAAACCAACATACTGTCAAAATAGAGGAAAAACCAACATACTGTCAAAATAGAGGCAAAACCAACATACTGTCAAAATAGAGGCAAAACCAACATACTGTCAAAATAGAGGAAAAACCAACATACTGTCTAAATAGAGGCAAAACCAACATACTGTCAAAATAGAGGAAAAACCAACATTCTGAGGAAAAACCAACATACTGTCAAAATCGAGGAAAAACCAACATACTGTCAAAATCGAGGAAAAACCAACATACTGTCAAAATAGTGGCAAAACCAACATACTGTCAAAATAGAGGAAAAACCAACATACTGTCAAAATAGAGGAAAAAACCAACATACTGTGAAAATTGAGGCAAAACCAACATACTGTCAAAATAGAGGCAAAACCAACATACTGTCAAAATAGAGGCAAAACCAACATACTGTCAAAATAGAGGAAAAACCAACATACTGTCAAAATAGAGGCAAAAACAAAACAATGTCTAAATAGAGGCAAAACCAACATACTGTCAAAATATAGGCAAAACCAACATACTGTCAAAATAGAGGAAAAACCAACATACTGAGGAAAAACCAACATACTGTCAAAATCGAGGAAAAACCAACATACTGTCAAAATCGAGGAAAAACCAACATACTGTCAAAATAGTGGCAAAACCAACATACTGTCAAAATAGAGGAAAAACCAACATACTGTCAAAATAGAGGAAAAAAACAACATACTGTGAAAATTGAGGCAAAACCAACATACTGTCAAAATAGAGGCAAAACCAACATACTGTCAAAATAGAGGCAAAACCAACATACTGTCAAAATAGAGGAAAAACCAACATACTGTCAAAATAGAGGCAAAACCAAAATAATGTCTAAATAGAGGCAAAACCAACATACTGTCAAAATACAGGCAAAACCAACATACTGTCAAAATAGAGGCAAAACCAACATACTGTCAAAATAGAGGAAAAACCAACATAGAGGCAAAACCAACATACTGTCAAAATAGAGGCAAAACCAACATACTGTCAAAATAGAGGCAAAACCAACATTCTGTCAAAATAGAGGAAAAACCAACATACTGTCAAAATAGAGGAAAAACCAACATACTGTCAAAATAGAGGAAAAACCAACATACTGTCAAAATAGAGGAAAAACCAACATACTGTCAAAATAGAGGAAAAAACAACATACTGTCAAAATGGAGGCAAAACCAACATACTCTCAAAATAGAGGAAAAACCAACATACTGTCAAAATAGAGGAAAAACCAACATACTGTCAAAATAGAGGAAAAACCAACATACTGTCAAAATAGAGGCAAAACCAACATACTGTCAAAATAGAGGCAAAACCAACATACTAACAAAATAGAGGCAAAACCAACATACTGTCAAAATAGAGGCAAAACCAACATACTGTCAAAATAAAGGAAAAACCAACATACTGTCAAAATAGAGGCAAAACCAACATACTGTCAAAATAGAGGAAAAACCAACATACTGTCAAAATAGAGGAAAAACCAACATACTGTCAAAATAGAGGAAAAACCAACATACTGTCAAAATAGAGGAAAAACCAACATACTGTCAAAATCGAGGAAAAACCAACATACTGTCAAAATAGAGGAAAAACCAACATACTGTCAAAATAGAGGAAAAACCAACATACTGTCAAAATAGAGGCAAAACCAACATACTGTCAAAATAGAGGAAAAACCAACATACTGTCAAAATCGAGGAAAAACCAACATACTGTCAAAATAGAGGAAAAACCAACATACTGTCAAAATAGAGGCAAAACCAACATACTGTCAAAATAGAGGCAAAACCAACATACTGTCAAAATAGAGGAAAAACCAACATACTGTCAAAATAGAGGCAAAACCAACATACTGTCAAAATAGAGGAAAAACCAACATTCTGAGGAAAAACCAACATACTGTCAAAATCGAGGAAAAACCAACATACTGTCAAAATCGAGGAAAAACCAACATACTGTCAAAATAGTGGCAAAACCAACATACTGTCAAAATAGAGGAAAAACCAACATACTGTCAAAATAGAGGAAAAAACCAACATACTGTGAAAATTGAGGCAAAACCAACATACTGTCAAAATAGAGGCAAAACCAACATACTGTCAAAATAGAGGCAAAACCAACATACTGTCAAAATAGAGGAAAAACCAACATACTGTCAAAATAGAGGCAAAAACAAAATAATGTCTAAATAGAGGCAAAACCAACATACTGTCAAAATATAGGCAAAACCAACATACTGTCAAAATAGAGGCAAAACCATCATACTGTCAAAATAGAGGAAAAACCAACATAGAGGCAAAACCAACATACTGTCAAAATAGAGGCAAAACCAACATACTGTCAAAATAGAGGCAAAACCAACATACTGTCAAAATAGAGGAAAAACCAACATACTGTCAAAATAGAGGAAAAACCAACATACTGTCAAAATAGAGGAAAAACCAACATACTGTCAAAATAGAGGAAAAAACAACATACTGTCAAAATGGAGGCAAAACCAACATACTCTCAAAATAGAGGAAAAACCAACATACTGTCAAAATAGAGGAAAAACCAACATACTGTCAAAATAGAGGCAAAACCAACATACTGTCAAAATAGAGGCAAAACCAACATACTAACAAAATAGAGGCAAAACCAACATACTATCAAAATAGAGGCAAAACCAACATACTGTCAAAATAGAGGAAAAACCAACATACTGTCAAAATAGAGGCAAAACCAACATACTGTCAAAATAGAGGAAAAACCAACATACTGTCAAAATAGAGGAAAAACCAACATACTGTC
Organism: Thymallus thymallus; assembly: GCA_023634145.1. Classification (NCBI taxonomy): domain Eukaryota; kingdom Metazoa; phylum Chordata; class Actinopteri; order Salmoniformes; family Salmonidae; genus Thymallus; species Thymallus thymallus. Next base: position 790,946 of record JAKYLM010000065.1, read on the forward strand.
AAAATCGAGGCAAAACCAACATACTGTCAAAATAGAGGCAAAACCAACATACTGTTAAAATAGATGCAAAACCAACATACTGTCAAAATAGAGGCAAAACCAACATACTGTCAAAATAGAGGAAAAACCAACGTACTGTCAAAATCGAGGAAAAACCAACATACTGTCAAAATCGAGGAAGAACCAACATTCTGTCAAAAAAGAGGAAAAACCAACATACTGTCAAAATAGAGGCAAAACCAACATACTGTCAAAAATGAGGAAAAACCAACATACTGTCAAAATAGAGGAAAAACCAACATACTGTCAAAATAGAGGAAAAACCAACATACTGTCAAAATAGAGGAAAAACCAACATACTGTCAAAATAGAGGAAAAAACAACATACTGTCAAAATGGAGGCAAAACCAACATACTCTCAAAATAGAGGAAAAACCAACATACTGTCAAAATAGAGGAAAAACCAACATACTGTCAAAATAGAGGCAAAACCAACATACTGTCAAAATAGAGGCAAAACCAACATACTAACAAAATAGAGGCAAAACCAACATACTGTCAAAATAGAGGCAAAACCAACATACTGTCAAAATAAAGGAAAAACCAACATACTGTCAAAATAGAGGCAAAACCAACATACTGTCAAAATAGAGGAAAAACCAACATACTGTCAAAATAGAGGAAAAACCAACATACTGTCAAAATAGAGGAAAAACCAACATACTGTCAAAATAGAGGAAAAACCAACATACTGTCAAAATAGAGGCAAAACCAACATACTGTCAAAATAGAGGAAAAACCAACATACTGTCAAAATCGAGGAAAAACCAACATACTGTCAAAATAGAGGAAAAACCAACATACTGTCAAAATAGAGGCAAAACCAACATACTGTCAAAATAGAGGAAAAACCAACATACTGTCAAAATCGAGGAAAAACCAACATACTGTCAAAATAGAGGAAAAACCAACATACTGTCAAAATAGAGGCAAAACCAACATACTGTCAAAATAGAGGCAAAACCAACATACTGTCAAAATAGAGGAAAAACCAACATACTGTCAAAATAGAGGCAAAACCAACATACTGTCAAAATAGAGGAAAAACCAACATTCTGAGGAAAAACCAACATACTGTCAAAATCGAGGAAAAACCAACATACTGTCAAAATCGAGGAAAAACCAACATACTGTCAAAATAGTGGCAAAACCAACATACTGTCAAAATAGAGGAAAAACCAACATACTGTCAAAATAGAGGAAAAAACCAACATACTGTGAAAATTGAGGCAAAACCAACATACTGTCAAAATAGAGGCAAAACCAACATACTGTCAAAATAGAGGCAAAACCAACATACTGTCAAAATAGAGGAAAAACCAACATACTGTCAAAATAGAGGCAAAAACAAAATAATGTCTAAATAGAGGCAAAACCAACATACTGTCAAAATATAGGCAAAACCAACATACTGTCAAAATAGAGGCAAAACCATCATACTGTCAAAATAGAGGAAAAACCAACATAGAGGCAAAACCAACATACTGTCAAAATAGAGGCAAAACCAACATACTGTCAAAATAGAGGAAAAACCAACATACTGTCAAAATAGAGGAAAAACCAACATACTGTCAAAATAGAGGAAAAACCAACATACTGTCAAAATAGAGGAAAAAACAACATACTGTCAAAATGGAGGCAAAACCAACATACTCTCAAAATAGAGGAAAAACCAACATACTGTCAAAATAGAGGAAAAACCAACATACTGTCAAAATAGAGGCAAAACCAACATACTGTCAAAATAGAGGCAAAACCAACATACTAACAAAATAGAGGCAAAACCAACATACTATCAAAATAGAGGCAAAACCAACATACTGTCAAAATAGAGGAAAAACCAACATACTGTCAAAATAGAGGCAAAACCAACATACTGTCAAAATAGAGGAAAAACCAACATACTGTCAAAATAGAGGAAAAACCAACATACTGTCAAAATCGAGGCAAAACCAACATACTGTCAAAATAGAGGCAAAACCAACATACTGTCAAAATAGATGCAAAACCAACATACTGTCAAAATAGAGGCAAAACCAACATACTGTCAAAATAGAGGAAAAACCAACGTACTGTCAAAATCGAGGAAAAACCAACATACTGTCAAAATCGAGGAAGAACCAACATTCTGTCAAAAAAGAGGAAAAACCAACATACTGTCAAAATAGAGGCAAAACCAACATACTGTCAAAAATGAGGAAAAACCAACATACTGTCAAAATAGAGGAAAAACCAACATACTGTCAAAATAGAGGCAAAACCAACATACTGTCAAAATAGAGGCAAAACCAACATACTGTCAAAATAGAGGAAAAACCAACATACTGTCAAAATAGAGGCAAAACCAACATACTGTCAAAATAGAGGAAAAACCAACATACTGAGGAAAAACCAACATACTGTCAAAATCGAAGAAAAACCAACATACTGTCAAAATCGAGGAAAAACCAACATACTGTCAAAATAGTGGCAAAACCAACATACTGTCAAAATAGAGGAAAAACCAACATACTGTCAAAATAGAGGAAAAAACCAACATACTGTGAAAATTGAGGCAAAACCAACATACTGTCAAAATAGAGGCAAAACCAACATACTGTCAAAATAGAGGCAAAACCAACATACTGTCAAAATAGAGGAAAAACCAACATACTGTCAAAATAGAGGCAAAACCAAAATGATGTCTAAATAGAGGCAAAACCAACATACTGTCAAAATATAGGCAAAACCAACATACTGTCAAAATAGAGGCAAAACCAACATACTGTCAAAATAGAGGAAAAACCAACATAGAGGCAAAACCAACATACTGTCAAAATAGAGGCAAAACCAACATACTGTCAAAATAGAGGCAAAACCAACATACTGTCAAAATAGAGGCAAAACCAACATACTGTCAAAATAGAGGAAAAAACAACATACTGTCAAAATGGAGGCAAAACCAACATACTCTCAAAATAGAGGAAAAACCAACATACTGTCAAAATAGAGGAAAAACCAACATACTGTCAAAATAGAGGCAAAACCAACATACTGTCAAAATAGAGGCAAAACCAACATACTAACAAAATAGAAGCAAAACCAACATACTGTCAAAATAGAGGAAAAACCAACATACTGTCAAAATAGAGGAAAAACCAACATACTGTCAAAATTGAGGAAAAACCAACATACTGTCAAAATAGAGGAAAAACCAACATACTGTCAAAATAGAGGAAAAAACCAACATACTGTGAAAATTGAGGCAAATACCAACATACTGTCAAAATAGAGGCAAAACCAACATACTGTCAAAATAGAGGCAAAACCAACATACTGTCAAAATAGAGGCAAAACCAACATACTGTCAAAATAGAGGAAAAACCAACATACTGTCAAAATAGAGGAAAAACCAACATACTGTCAAAATCGAGGAAAAACCAACATACTGTCAAAATCGAGGAAAAACCAACATACTGTCAAAATCGAGGAAAAACCAACATTCTGTCAAAAAAGAGGAAAAACCAACATACTGTCAAAATAGAGGAAAAAACAACATACTGTCAAAATGGAGGCAAAACCAACATACTCTCAAAATAGAGGAAAAACCAACATACTGTCAAAATAGAGGAAAAACCAACATACTGTCAAAATAGAGGCAAAACCAACATACTGTCAAAATAGAGGCAAAACCAACATACTAACAAAATAGAGGCAAAACCAACATACTATCAAAATAGAGGCAAAACCAACATACTGTCAAAATAGAGGAAAAACCAACATACTGTCAAAATAGAGGCAAAACCAACATACTGTCAAAATAGAGGAAAAACCAACATACTGTCAAAATAGAGGAAAAACCAACATACTGTCAAAATAGAGGCAAAACCAACATACTGTTAAAATAGATGCAAAACCAACATACTGTCAAAATAGAGGCAAAACCAACATACTGTCAAAATAGAGGAAAAACCAACGTACTGTCAAAATAGAGGAAAAACCAACATACTGTCAAAATCGAGGAAGAACCAACATTCTGTCAAAAAAGAGGAAAAACCAACATACTGTCAAAATAGAGGCAAAACCAACATACTGTCAAAAATGAGGAAAAACCAACATACTGTCAAAATAGAGGAAAAACCAACATACTGTCAAAATAGAGGAAAAACCAACATACTGTCAAAATAGAGGAAAAACCAACATACTGTCAAAATAGAGGAAAAAACAACATACTGTCAAAATGGAGGCAAAACCAACATACTCTCAAAATAGAGGAAAAACCAACATACTGTCAAAATAGAGGAAAAACCAACATACTGTCAAAATAGAGGCAAAACCAACATACTGTCAAAATAGAGGCAAAACCAACATACTAACAAAATAGAGGCAAAACCAACATACTGTCAAAATAGAGGCAAAACCAACATACTGTCAAAATAAAGGAAAAACCAACATACTGTCAAAATAGAGGCAAAACCAACATACTGTCAAAATAGAGGAAAAACCAACATACTGTCAAAATAGAGGAAAAACCAACATACTGTCAAAATAGAGGAAAAACCAACATACTGTCAAAATAGAGGAAAAACCAACATACTGTCAAAATAGAGGCAAAACCAACATACTGTCAAAATAGAGGAAAAACCAACATACTGTCAAAATCGAGGAAAAACCAACATACTGTCAAAATAGAGGAAAAACCAACATACTGTCAAAATAGAGGCAAAACCAACATACTGTCAAAATAGAGGAAAAACCAACATACTGTCAAAATCGAGGAAAAACCAACATACTGTCAAAATAGAGGAAAAACCAACATACTGTCAAAATAGAGGCAAAACCAACATACTGTCAAAATAGAGGCAAAACCAACATACTGTCAAAATAGAGGAAAAACCAACATACTGTCAAAATAGAGGCAAAACCAACATACTGTCAAAATAGAGGAAAAACCAACATTCTGAGGAAAAACCAACATACTGTCAAAATCGAGGAAAAACCAACATACTGTCAAAATCGAGGAAAAACCAACATACTGTCAAAATAGTGGCAAAACCAACATACTGTCAAAATAGAGGAAAAACCAACATACTGTCAAAATAGAGGAAAAAACCAACATACTGTGAAAATTGAGGCAAAACCAACATACTGTCAAAATAGAGGCAAAACCAACATACTGTCAAAATAGAGGCAAAACCAACATACTGTCAAAATAGAGGAAAAACCAACATACTGTCAAAATAGAGGCAAAAACAAAATAATGTCTAAATAGAGGCAAAACCAACATACTGTCAAAATATAGGCAAAACCAACATACTGTCAAAATAGAGGCAAAACCATCATACTGTCAAAATAGAGGAAAAACCAACATAGAGGCAAAACCAACATACTGTCAAAATAGAGGCAAAACCAACATACTGTCAAAATAGAGGAAAAACCAACATACTGTCAAAATAGAGGAAAAACCAACATACTGTCAAAATAGAGGAAAAACCAACATACTGTCAAAATAGAGGAAAAAACAACATACTGTCAAAATGGAGGCAAAACCAACATACTCTCAAAATAGAGGAAAAACCAACATACTGTCAAAATAGAGGAAAAACCAACATACTGTCAAAATAGAGGCAAAACCAACATACTGTCAAAATAGAGGCAAAACCAACATACTAACAAAATAGAGGCAAAACCAACATACTATCAAAATAGAGGCAAAACCAACATACTGTCAAAATAGAGGAAAAACCAACATACTGTCAAAATAGAGGCAAAACCAACATACTGTCAAAATAGAGGAAAAACCAACATACTGTCAAAATAGAGGAAAAACCAACATACTGTCAAAATCGAGGCAAAACCAACATACTGTCAAAATAGAGGCAAAACCAACATACTGTCAAAATAGATGCAAAACCAACATACTGTCAAAATAGAGGCAAAACCAACATACTGTCAAAATAGAGGAAAAACCAACGTACTGTCAAAATCGAGGAAAAACCAACATACTGTCAAAATCGAGGAAGAACCAACATTCTGTCAAAAAAGAGGAAAAACCAACATACTGTCAAAATAGAGGCAAAACCAACATACTGTCAAAAATGAGGAAAAACCAACATACTGTCAAAATAGAGGAAAAACCAACATACTGTCAAAATAGAGGCAAAACCAACATACTGTCAAAATAGAGGCAAAACCAACATACTGTCAAAATAGAGGAAAAACCAACATACTGTCAAAATAGAGGCAAAACCAACATACTGTCAAAATAGAGGAAAAACCAACATACTGAGGAAAAACCAACATACTGTCAAAATCGAAGAAAAACCAACATACTGTCAAAATCGAGGAAAAACCAACATACTGTCAAAATAGTGGCAAAACCAACATACTGTCAAAATAGAGGAAAAACCAACATACTGTCAAAATAGAGGAAAAAACCAACATACTGTGAAAATTGAGGCAAAACCAACATACTGTCAAAATAGAGGCAAAACCAACATACTGTCAAAATAGAGGCAAAACCAACATACTGTCAAAATAGAGGAAAAACCAACATACTGTCAAAATAGAGGCAAAACCAAAATGATGTCTAAATAGAGGCAAAACCAACATACTGTCAAAATATAGGCAAAACCAACATACTGTCAAAATAGAGGCAAAACCAACATACTGTCAAAATAGAGGAAAAACCAACATAGAGGCAAAACCAACATACTGTCAAAATAGAGGCAAAACCAACATACTGTCAAAATAGAGGCAAAACCAACATACTGTCAAAATAGAGGCAAAACCAACATACTGTCAAAATAGAGGAAAAAACAACATACTGTCAAAATGGAGGCAAAACCAACATACTCTCAAAATAGAGGAAAAACCAACATACTGTCAAAATAGAGGAAAAACCAACATACTGTCAAAATAGAGGCAAAACCAACATACTGTCAAAATAGAGGCAAAACCAACATACTAACAAAATAGAAGCAAAACCAACATACTGTCAAAATAGAGGAAAAACCAACATACTGTCAAAATAGAGGAAAAACCAACATACTGTCAAAATTGAGGAAAAACCAACATACTGTCAAAATAGAGGAAAAACCAACATACTGTCAAAATAGAGGAAAAAACCAACATACTGTGAAAATTGAGGCAAATACCAACATACTGTCAAAATAGAGGCAAAACCAACATACTGTCAAAATAGAGGCAAAACCAACATACTGTCAAAATAGAGGCAAAACCAACATACTGTCAAAATAGAGGAAAAACCAACATACTGTCAAAATAGAGGAAAAACCAACATACTGTCAAAATCGAGGAAAAACCAACATACTGTCAAAATCGAGGAAAAACCAACATACTGTCAAAATCGAGGAAAAACCAACATTCTGTCAAAAAAGAGGAAAAACCAACATACTGTCAAAATCGAGGAAAAACCAACATACTGTCAAAATAGAGGAAAAACCAACATACTGTCAAAATAGAGGAAATTCCAACATACTGTCAAAATGGAGGCAAAACCAACATACTGTCAAAATAGAGGAAAAACCAACATACTGTCAAAATAGAGGAAAAAACAACATACTGTCAAAATGGAGGCAAAACCAACATACTCTCAAAATAGAGGAAAAACCAACATACTGTCAAAATAGAGGAAAAACCAACATACTGTCAAAATAGAGGCAAAACCAACATACTGTCAAAATAGAGGCAAAACCAACATACTAACAAAATAGAGGCAAAACCAACATACTGTCAAAATAGAGGCAAAACCAACATACTGTCAAAATAGAGGAAAAACCAACATACTGTCAAAATAGAGGCAAAACCAACATACTTTCAAAATAGAGGCAAAACCAACATACTGTCAAAATAGAGGAAAAACCAACATACTGTCAAAATAGAGGAAAAACCAACATACTGTCAAAATAGAGGTAAAACCAACATACTGTCAAAATAGAGGTAAAACCAACATACTGTCAAAATAGAGGCAAAACCAACATACTGTCAAAATAGAGGCAAAACCAACATACTGTCAAAATAGAGGCAAAACCAACATACTGTCAAAATAGAGGCAAAACCAACATACTGTCAAAATAGGGGCAAAACCAACATACTCTCAAAATAGAGGCAAAACCAACATACTCTCAAAATAGAGGAAAAACCAACATACTGTCAAAATCGAGGCAAAACCAACATACTGTCAAAATCGAGGAAAAACCAACATACTGTCAAAATCGAGGAAAAACCAACATACTGTCAAAATTGAGGAAAAACCAACATACTGTCAAAATAGAGGAAAAACCAACATACTGTCAAAATAGAGGAAAAACCAACATACTGTCAAAATAGAGGCAAAACCAACATACTGTCAAAATAGATGCAAAACCAACATACTGTCAAAATAGAGGAAAAACCAACATACTGTCAAAATCGAGGAAAAACTAACATATTGTCAAAATATAGGAAAAACCAACATACTGTCAAAATAGAGGCAAAACCAACATACTGTCAAAATAGAGGCAAAACCAACATACTGTCAAAATAGAGGAAAAACCAACGTACTGTCAAAATCGAGGAAAAACCAACATACTGTCAAAATCGAGGAAGAACCAACATTCTGTCAAAAAAGAGGAAAAACCAACATACTGTCAAAATAGAGGCAAAACCAACATACTGTCAAAAAAGAGGAAAAACCAACATACTGTCAAAATAGAGGAAAAACCAACATACTGTCAAAATAGAGGCAAAACCAACATACTGTCAAAATAGAGGCAAAACCAACATACTGTCAAAATATAGGAAAAACCAACATACTGTCAAAATAGAGGAAAAAAACAACATACTGTGAAAATTGAGGCAAAACCACATACTGGCAAAATAGAGGCAAAACCAACATACTGTCAAAATAGAGGAAAAACCAACATACTGAGGAAAAACCAACATACTGTCAAAATCGAGGAAAAACCAACATACTGTCAAAATCGAGGAAAAACCAACATACTGTCAAAATAGTGGCAAAACCAACATACTGTCAAAATAGAGGAAAAACCAACATACTGTCAAAATAGAGGAAAAAAACAACATACTGTGAAAATTGAGGCAAAACCAACATACTGTCAAAATAGAGGCAAAACCAACATACTGTCAAAATAGAGGCAAAACCAACATACTGTCAAAATAGAGGAAAAACCAACATACTGTCAAAATAGAGGCAAAACCAACATACTGTCAAAATAGAGGAAAAACCAACATACTGTCAAAAAAGAGGAAAAACCAACATACTGTCAAAATAGAGGAAAAACCAACATACTGTCAAAATAGAGGCAAAACCAACATACTGTCAAAATAGAGGCAAAACCAACATACTGTCAAAATAGAGGAAAAAAACAACATACTGTGAAAATTGAGGCAAATACCAACATACTGTCAAAATAGAGGCAAAACCAACATACTGTCAAAATAGAGGCAAAACCAACATACTGTCAAAATAGAGGAAAAACCAACATACTGTCAAAATAGAGGAAAAACCAACATACTGTCAAAATAGAGGCAAAACCAACATACTGTCAAAATAGAGGCAAAACCAACATACTCTCAAAATAGAGGCAAAACCAACATACTCTCAAAATAGAGGAAAAACCAACATACTGTCAAAATAGAGGCAAAACCAACATACTGTCAAAATAGAGGCAAAACCAACATACTGTCAAAATAGAGGCAAAACCAACATACTCTCAAAATAGAGGCAAAACCAACATACTCTCAAAATAGAGGAAAAACCAACATACTGTCAAAATCGAGGCAAAACCAACATACTGTCAAAATCGAGGAAAAACCAACATACTGTCAAAATCGAGGAAAAACCAACATACTGTCAAAATCGAGGAAAAACCAACATACTGTCAAAATCGAGGAAAAACCAACATACTGTCAAAATTGAGGAAAAACCAACATACTGTCAAAATAGAGGAAAAACCAACATACTGTCAAAATAGAGGAAAAACCAACATACTGTCAAAATAGAGGAAAAACCAACATACTGTCAAAATAGAGGAAAAAACCAACATACTGTGAAAATTGAGGCAAATACCAACATACTGTCAAAATAGAGGCAAAACCAACATACTGTCAAAATAGAGGCAAAACCAACATACTGTCAAAATAGAGGCAAAACCAACATACTGTCAAAATAGAGGAAAAACCAACATACTGTCAAAATAGAGGAAAAACCAACATACTGTCAAAATAGAGGAAAAACCAACATACTGTCAAAATAGAGGAAAAACCAACATACTGTCAAAATCGAGGAAAAACCAACATACTGTCAAAATAGAGGAAAAACCAACATACTGTCAAAATAGAGGAAATTCCAACATAATGTCAAAATGGAGGCAAAACCAACATACTGTCAAAATAGAGGAAAAACCAACATACTGTCAAAATAGAGGAAAAACCAACATACTGTCAAAATCGAGGAAAAACCAACATACTGTCAAAATAGAGGCAAAACCAACATACTAACAAAATAGAGGCAAAACCAACATACTGTCAAAATAGAGGCAAAACCAACATACTGTCAAAATAGAGGAAAAACCAACATACTGTCAAAATAGAGGCAAAACCAACATACTGTCAAAATAGAGGCAAAACCAACATACTGTCAAAATAGAGGAAAAACCAACATACTGTCAAAATAGAGGAAAAACCAACATACTGTCAAAATAGAGGTAAAACCAACATACTGTCAAAATAGAGGTAAAACCAACATACTGTCAAAATAGAGGCAAAACCAACATACTGTCAAAATAGAGGCAAAACCAACATACTGTCAAAATAGAGGCAAAACCAACATACTGTCAAAATCGAGGCAAAACCAACATACTGTCAAAATCGAGGAAAAACCAACATACTGTCAAAATCGAGGAAAAACCAACATACTGTCAAAATCGAGGAAAAACCAACATACTGTCAAAATAGAGGAAAAACCAACATACTGTCAAAATTGAGGAAAAACCAACATACTGTCAAAATAGAGGAAAAACCAACATACTGTCAAAATAGAGGAAAAACCAACATACTGTCAAAATAGAGGAAAAACCAACATACTGTCAAAATAGAGGAAAAAACCAACATACTGTGAAAATTGAGGCAAATACCAACATACTGTCAAAATAGAGGCAAAACCAACATACTGTCAAAATAGAGGCAAAACCAACATACTGTCAAAATAGAGGCAAAACCAACATACTGTCAAAATAGAGGCAAAACCAACATACTGTCAAAATAGAGGAAAAACCAACATACTGTCAAAATAGAGGAAAAACCAACATACTGTCAAAATAGAGGAAAAACCAACATACTGTCAAAATAGAGGAAAAACCAACATACTGTCAAAATCGAGGAAAAACCAACATACTGTCAAAATAGAGGAAAAACCAACATACTGTCAAAATAGAGGAAATTCCAACATAATGTCAAAATGGAGGCAAAACCAACATACTGTCAAAATAGAGGAAAAACCAACATACTGTCAAAATAGAGGAAAAACCAACATACTGTCAAAATAGAGGAAAAACCAACATACTGTCAAAATAGAGGCAAAACCAACATACTAACAAAATAGAGGCAAAACCAACATACTGTCAAAATAGAGGCAAAACCAACATACTGTCAAAATAGAGGAAAAACCAACATACTGTCAAAATAGAGGCAAAACCAACATACTGTCAAAATAGAGGCAAAACCAACATACTGTCAAAATAGAGGCAAAACCAACATACTGTCAAAATAGAGGAAAAACCAACATACTGTCAAAATAGAGGAAAAACCAACATACTGTCAAAATAGAGGTAAAACCAACATACTGTCAAAATAGAGGTAAAACCAACATACTGTCAAAATAGAGGCAAAACCAACATACTCTCAAAATAGAGGCAAAACCAACATACTCTCAAAATAGAGGAAAAACCAACATACTGTCAAAATCGAGGCAAAACCAACATACTGTCAAAATCGAGGAAAAACCAACATACTGTCAAAATCGAGGAAAAACCAACATACTGTCAAAATCGAGGAAAAACCAACATACTGTCAAAATCGAGGAAAAACCAACATACTGTCAAAATAGAGGAAAAACCAACATACTGTCAAAATTGAGGAAAAACCAACATACTGTCAAAATAGAGGAAAAACCAACATACTGTCAAAATAGAGGAAAAACCAACATACTGTCAAAATAGAGGAAAAACCAACATACTGTCAAAATAGAGGAAAAAACCAACATACTGTGAAAATTGAGGCAAATACCAACATACTGTCAAAATAGAGGCAAAACCAACATACTGTCAAAATAGAGGCAAAACCAACATACTGTCAAAATAGAGGCAAAACCAACATACTGTCAAAATAGAGGAAAAACCAACATACTGTCAAAATAGAGGAAAAACCAACATACTGTCAAAATAGAGGAAAAACCAACATACTGTCAAAATAGAGGAAAAACCAACATACTGTCAAAATCGAGGAAAAACCAACATACTGTCAAAATAGAGGAAAAACCAACATACTGTCAAAATAGAGGAAATTCCAACATAATGTCAAAATGGAGGCAAAACCAACATACTGTCAAAATAGAGGAAAATCCAACATACTGTCAAAATAGAGGAAAAACCAACATACTGTCAAAATCGAGGAAAAACCAACATACTGTCAAAATAGAGGCAAAACCAACATACTAACAAAATAGAGGCAAAACCAACATACTGTCAAAATAGAGGCAAAACCAACATACTGTCAAAATAGAGGAAAAACCAACATACTGTCAAAATAGAGGCAAAACCAACATACTGTCAAAATAGAGGCAAAACCAACATACTGTCAAAATAGAGGAAAAACCAACATACTGTCAAAATAGAGGAAAAACCAACATACTGTCAAAATAGAGGTAAAACCAACATACTGTCAAAATAGAGGTAAAACCAACATACTGTCAAAATAGAGGCAAAACCAACATACTGTCAAAATCGAGGAAAAACCAACATACTGTCAAAATAGAGGCAAAACCAACATACTGTCAAAATAGAGGCAAAACCAACATACTGTCAAAATAGAGGCAAAACCAACATACTCTCAAAATAGAGGCAAAACCAACATACTCTCAAAATAGAGGAAAAACCAACATACTGTCAAAATCGAGGCAAAACCAACATACTGTCAAAATAGAGGAAAAACCAACATACTGTCAAAATTGAGGAAAAACCAACATACTGTCAAAATTGAGGAAAAACCAACATACTGTCAAAATTGAGGAAAAACCAACATACTGTCAAAATAGAGGAAAAACCAACATACTGTCAAAATCGAGGAAAAACCAACATACTGTCAAAATTGAGGAAAAACCAACATACTGTCAAAATAGAGGAAAAACCAACATACTGTCAAAATAGAGGAAAAACCAACATACTGTCAAAATAGAGGAAAAACCAACATACTGTCAAAATTGAGGAAAAACCAACATACTGTCAAAATAGAGGAAAAACCAACATACTGTCAAAATAGAGGAAAAACCAACATACTGTCAAAATAGAGGAAATTCCAACATAATGTCAAAATGGAGGCAAAACCAACATACTGTCAAAATAGAGGAAAAACCAACATACTGTCAAAATAGAGGAAAAACCAACATACTGTCAAAATCGAGGAAAAACCAACATACTGTCAAAATAGAGGAAAAACCAACATACTGTCAAAATAGAGGAAATTCCAACATACTGTCAAAATAGAGGCAAAACCAACATACTAACAAAATAGAGGCAAAACCAACATACTGTCAAAATAGAGGCAAAACCAACATACTGTCAAAATAGAGGACAAACCAACATACTGTCAAAATAGAGGCAAAACCAACATACTGTCAAAATAGAGGCAAAACCAACATACTGTCAAAATAGAGGAAAAACCAACATACTGTCAAAATAGAGCAAAAACCAACATACTGTCAAAATAGAGGTAAAACCAACATACTGTCAAAATAGAGGTAAAACCAACATACTGTCAAAATAGAGGCAAAACCAACACACTGTCAATATAGAGGCAAAACCAACATACTGTCAAAATAGAGGCAAAACCAACATACTGTCAAAATAGAGGCAAAACCAACATACTGTCAAAATAGAGGCAAAACCAACATACTCTCAAAATAGAGGCAAAACCAACATACTCTCAAAATAGAGGAAAAACCAACATACTGTCAAAATCGAGGCAAAACCAACATACTGTCAAAATAGAGGAAAAACCAACATACTGTCAAAATAGAGGTAAAACCAACATACTGTCAAAATAGAGGTAAAACCAACATACTGTCAAAATAGAGGCAAAACCAACATACTGTCAAAATAGAGGAAAAAAACAAAATACTGTGAAAATTGAGGCAAAACCACATACTGGCAAAATAGAGGCAAAACCAACATACTGTCAAAATAGAGGAAAAACCAACATACTGAGGAAAAACCAACATACTGTCAAAATCGAGGAAAAACCAACATACTGTCAAAATAGTGGCAAAACCAACATACTGTCAAAATAGAGGAAAAACCAACATACTGTCAAAATAGAGGAAAAAAACAACATACTGTGAAAATTGAGGCAAAACCAACATACTGTCAAAATAGAGGCAAAACCAACATACTGTCAAAATAGAGGCAAAACCAACATACTGTCAAAATAGAGGAAAAACCAACATACTGTCAAAATAGAGGCAAAACCAACATACTGTCAAAATAGAGGAAAAACCAACATACTGTCAAAAAAGAGGAAAAACCAACATACTGTCAAAATAGAGGAAAAACCAACATACTGTCAAAATAGAGGCAAAACCAACATACTGTCAAAATAGAGGCAAAACCAACATACTGTCAAAATAGAGGAAAAAAACAACATACTGTGAAAATTGAGGCAAATACCAACATACTGTCAAAATAGAGGCAAAACCAACATACTGTCAAAATAGAGGCAAAACCAACATACTGTCAAAATAGAGGAAAAACCAACATACTGTCAAAATAGAGGAAAAACCAACATACTGTCAAAATAGAGGCAAAACCAACATACTGTCAAAATAGAGGCAAAACCAACATACTGTCAAAATAGAGGCAAAACCAACATACTCTCAAAATAGAGGAAAAACCAACATACTGTCAAAATAGAGGCAAAACCAACATACTGTCAAAATAGAGGCAAAACCAACATACTGTCAAAATAGAGGCAAAACCAACATACTCTCAAAATAGAGGCAAAACCAACATACTCTCAAAATAGAGGAAAAACCAACATACTGTCAAAATCGAGGCAAAACCAACATACTGTCAAAATAGAGGAAAAACCAACATACTGTCAAAATAGAGGAAAAACCAACATACTGTCAAAATAGAGGTAAAACCAACATACTGTCAAAATAGAGGTAAAACCAACATACTGTCAAAATAGAGGAAAAACCAACATACTGTCAAAATAGAGGAAAAACCAACATACTGTCAAAATAGAGGAAATTCCAACATAATGTCAAAATGGAGGCAAAACCAACATACTGTCAAAATAGAGGAAAAACCAACATACTGTCAAAATAGAGGAAAAACCAACATACTGTCAAAATCGAGGAAAAACCAACATACTGTCAAAATAGAGGCAAAACCAACATACTAACAAAATAGAGGCAAAACCAACATACTGTCAAAATAGAGGCAAAACCAACATACTGTCAAAATAGAGGAAAAACCAACATACTGTCAAAATAGAGGCAAAACCAACATACTGTCAAAATAGAGGCAAAACCAACATACTGTCAAAATAGAGGAAAAACCAACATACTGTCAAAATAGAGGAAAAACCAACATACTGTCAAAATAGAGGTAAAACCAACATACTGTCAAAATAGAGGTAAAACCAACATACTGTCAAAATAGAGGCAAAACCAACATACTGTCAAAATAGAGGCAAAACCGACATACTGTCAAAATAGAGGCAAAACCAACATACTGTCAAAATAGAGGCAAAACCAACATACTGTCAAAATAGAGGCAAAACCAACATACTCTCAAAATAGAGGCAAAACCAACATACTCTCAAAATAGAGGAAAAACCAACATACTGTCAAAATCGAGGCAAAACCAACATACTGTCAAAATAGAGGAAAAACCAACATACTGTCAAAATTGAGGAAAAACCAACATACTGTCAAAATTGAGGAAAAACCAACATACTGTCAAAATTGAGGAAAAACCAACATACTGTCAAAATAGAGGAAAAACCAACATACTGTCAAAATAGAAGAAAAACCAACATACTGTCAAAATAGAGGCAAAACCAACATACTGTCAAAATAGATGCAAAACCAACATACTGTCAAAATCGAGGAAAAACCAACATACTGTCAAAATCGAGGAAAAACTAACATATTGTCAAAATATAGGAAAAACCAACATACTGTCAAAATCGAGGAAAAACCAACATACTGTCAAAATCGAGGAAAAACCAACATACTGTCAAAATCGAGGAAAAACCAACATACTGTCAAAATAGAGGAAAAACCAACATACTGTCAAAATAGAGGAAAAACCAACATACTGTCAAAATAGAGGAAAAACCAACATACTGTCAAAATTGAGGAAAAACCAACATACTGTCAAAATAGAGGAAAAACCAACATACTGTCAAAATAGAGGAAAAACCAACATACTGTCAAAATAGAGGAAATTCCAACATAATGTCAAAATGGAGGCAAAACCAACATACTGTCAAAATAGAGGAAAAACCAACATACTGTCAAAATAGAGGAAAAACCAACATACTGTCAAAATCGAGGAAAAACCAACATACTGTCAAAATAGAGGAAAAACCAACATACTGTCAAAATAGAGGAAATTCCAACATACTGTCAAAATAGAGGCAAAACCAACATACTAACAAAATAGAGGCAAAACCAACATACTGTCAAAATAGAGGCAAAACCAACATACTGTCAAAATAGAGGCAAAACCAACATACTGTCAAAATAGAGGCAAAACCAACATACTGTCAAAATAGAGGAAAAACCAACATACTGTCAAAATAGAGGAAAAACCAACATACTGTCAAAATAGAGGCAAAACCAACATACTGTCAAAATAGAGGCAAAACCAACATACTGTCAAAATAGAGGCAAAACCAACATACTGTCAAAATAGAGGAAAAACCAACATACTGTCAAAATAGAGGCAAAACCAACATACTGTCAAAATAGAGGAAAAACCAACATACTGTCAAAAAAGAGGAAAAACCAACATACTGTCAAAATAGAGGAAAAACCAACATACTGTCAAAATAGAGGCAAAACCAACATACTGTCAAAATAGAGGCAAAACCAACATACTGTCAAAATAGAGGAAAAAAACAACATACTGTGAAAATTGAGGCAAATACCAACATACTGTCAAAATAGAGGCAAAACCAACATACTGTCAAAATAGAGGCAAAACCAACATACTGTCAAAATAGAGGAAAAACCAACATACTGTCAAAATAGAGGAAAAACCAACATACTGTCAAAATAGAGGCAAAACCAACATACTGTCAAAATAGAGGCAAAACCAACATACTGTCAAAATAGAGGCAAAACCAACATACTCTCAAAATAGAGGAAAAACCAACATACTGTCAAAATAGAGGCAAAACCAACATACTGTCAAAATAGAGGCAAAACCAACATACTGTCAAAATAGAGGCAAAACCAACATACTCTCAAAATAGAGGCAAAACCAACATACTCTCAAAATAGAGGAAAAACCAACATACTGTCAAAATCGAGGCAAAACCAACATACTGTCAAAATAGAGGAAAAACCAACATACTGTCAAAATAGAGGAAAAAACCAACATACTGTGAAAATTGAGGCAAATACCAACATACTGTCAAAATAGAGGCAAAACCAACATACTGTCAAAATAGAGGCAAAACCAACATACTGTCAAAATAGAGGCAAAACCAACATACTGTCAAAATAGAGGAAAAACCAACATACTGTCAAAATAGAGGAAAAACCAACATACTGTCAAAATAGAGGAAAAACCAACATACTGTCAAAATAGAGGAAAAACCAACATACTGTCAAAATCGAGGAAAAACCAACATACTGTCAAAATAGAGGAAAAACCAACATACTGTCAAAATAGAGGAAATTCCAACATAATGTCAAAATGGAGGCAAAACCAACATACTGTCAAAATAGAGGAAAAACCAACATACTGTCAAAATAGAGGAAAAACCAACATACTGTCAAAATCGAGGAAAAACCAACATACTGTCAAAATAGAGGCAAAACCAACATACTAACAAAATAGAGGCAAAACCAACATACTGTCAAAATAGAGGCAAAACCAACATACTGTCAAAATAGAGGAAAAACCAACATACTGTCAAAATAGAGGCAAAACCAACATACTGTCAAAATAGAGGCAAAACCAACATACTGTCAAAATAGAGGAAAAACCAACATACTGTCAAAATAGAGGAAAAACCAACATACTGTCAAAATAGAGGTAAAACCAACATACTGTCAAAATAGAGGTAAAACCAACATACTGTCAAAATAGAGGCAAAACCAACATACTGTCAAAATAGAGGCAAAACCAACATACTGTCAAAATAGAGGCAAAACCAACATACTGTCAAAATAGAGGCAAAACCAACATACTGTCAAAATAGAGGCAAAACCAACATACTCTCAAAATAGAGGCAAAACCAACATACTCTCAAAATAGAGGAAAAACC
This sequence comes from Thymallus thymallus, assembly GCA_023634145.1. Taxonomy (NCBI): domain Eukaryota; kingdom Metazoa; phylum Chordata; class Actinopteri; order Salmoniformes; family Salmonidae; genus Thymallus; species Thymallus thymallus. Next base: position 809,789 of record JAKYLM010000065.1, read on the forward strand.
AACATACTGTCAAAATCGAGGCAAAACCAACATACTGTCAAAATAGAGGAAAAACCAACATACTGTCAAAATTGAGGAAAAACCAACATACTGTCAAAATTGAGGAAAAACCAACATACTGTCAAAATTGAGGAAAAACCAACATACTGTCAAAATAGAGGAAAAACCAACATACTGTCAAAATAGAAGAAAAACCAACATACTGTCAAAATAGAGGCAAAACCAACATACTGTCAAAATAGATGCAAAACCAACATACTGTCAAAATCGAGGAAAAACCAACATACTGTCAAAATCGAGGAAAAACTAACATATTGTCAAAATATAGGAAAAACCAACATACTGTCAAAATCGAGGAAAAACCAACATACTGTCAAAATCGAGGAAAAACCAACATACTGTCAAAATCGAGGAAAAACCAACATACTGTCAAAATAGAGGAAAAACCAACATACTGTCAAAATAGAGGAAAAACCAACATACTGTCAAAATAGAGGAAAAACCAACATACTGTCAAAATTGAGGAAAAACCAACATACTGTCAAAATAGAGGAAAAACCAACATACTGTCAAAATAGAGGAAAAACCAACATACTGTCAAAATAGAGGAAATTCCAACATAATGTCAAAATGGAGGCAAAACCAACATACTGTCAAAATAGAGGAAAAACCAACATACTGTCAAAATAGAGGAAAAACCAACATACTGTCAAAATCGAGGAAAAACCAACATACTGTCAAAATAGAGGAAAAACCAACATACTGTCAAAATAGAGGAAATTCCAACATACTGTCAAAATAGAGGCAAAACCAACATACTAACAAAATAGAGGCAAAACCAACAAACTGTCAAAATAGAGGCAAAACCAACATACTGTCAAAATAGAGGCAAAACCAACATACTGTCAAAATAGAGGCAAAACCAACATACTGTCAAAATAGAGGAAAAACCAACATACTGTCAAAATAGAGGAAAAACCAACATACTGTCAAAATAGAGGTAAAACCAACATACTGTCAAAATAGAGGTAAAACCAACATACTGTCAAAATAGAGGCAAAACCAACACACTGTCAATATAGAGGCAAAACCAACATACTGTCAAAATAGAGGCAAAACCAACATACTGTCAAAATAGAGGCAAAACCAACATACTGTCAAAATAGAGGCAAAACCAACATACTCTCAAAATAGAGGCAAAACCAACATACTCTCAAAATAGAGGAAAAACCAACATACTGTCAAAATCGAGGCAAAACCAACATACTGTCAAAATAGAGGAAAAACCAACATACTGTCAAAATAGAGGTAAAACCAACATACTGTCAAAATAGAGGTAAAACCAACATACTGTCAAAATAGAGGCAAAACCAACATACTGTCAAAATAGAGGCAAAACCAACATACTGTCAAAAAAGAGGCAAAACCAACATACTCTCAAAATAGAGGCAAAACCAACATACTCTCAAAATAGAGGAAAAACCAACATACTGTCAAAATCGAGGTAAAACCAACATACTGTCAAAATCGAGGAAAAACCAACATACTGTCAAAATCGAGGAAAAACCAACATACTGTCAAAATTGAGGAAAAACCAACATACTGTCAAAATAGAGGAAAAACCAACATACTGTCAAAATAGAGGAAAAACCAACATACTGTCAAAATAGAGGCAAAACCAACATACTGTCAAACTAGATGCAAAACCAACATACTGTCAAAATAGAGGAAAAACCAACATACTGTCAAAATCGAGGAAAAACTAACATATTGTCAAAATATAGGAAAAACCAACATACTGTCAAAATAGAGGAAAAACCAACATACTGTCAAAATAGAGGAAAAACCAACATACTGTCAAAATCGAGGCAAAACCAACATACTGTCAAAATAGAGGCAAAACCAACATACTGTCAAAATAGAGGCAAAACCAACATACTGTCAAAATAGAGGCAAACCAACATACTGTCAAAATAGAGAAAAAACCAACGTACTGTCAAAATCGAGGAAAAACCAACATACTGTCAAAATCGAGGAAGAACCAACATTCTGTCAAAAAAGAGGAAAAACCAACATACTGTCAAAATAGAGGCAAAACCAACATACTGTCAAAAAAGAGGAAAAACCAACATACTGTCAAAATAGAGGAAAAACCAACATACTGTCAAAATAGAGGCAAAACCAACATACTGTCAAAATAGAGGCAAAACCAACATACTGTCAAAATAGAGGAAAAACCAACATACTGTCAAAATAGAGGCAAAACCAACATACTGTCAAAATAGAGGAAAAACCAACATACTGAGGAAAAACCAACATACTGTCAAAATCGAGGAAAAACCAACATACTGTCAAAATCGAGGAAAAACCAACATACTGTCAAAATAGTGGCAAAACCAACATACTGTCAAAATAGAGGAAAAACCAACATACTGTCAAAATAGAGGAAAAAAACAACATACTGTGACAATTGAGGCAAAACCAACATACTGTCAAAATAGAGGCAAAACCAACATACTGTCAAAATAGAGGCAAAACCAACATACTGTCAAAATAGAGGAAAAACCAACATACTGTCAAAATAGAGGCAAAACCAAAATAATGTCTAAATAGAGGCAAAACCAACATACTGTCAAAATATAGGCAAAACAAACATACTGTCAAAATAGAGGCAAAACCAACATACTGTCAAAATAGAGGAAAAACCAACATAGAGGCAAAACCAACATACTGTCAAAATAGAGGCAAAACCAACATACTGTCAAAATAGAGGCAAAACCAACATACTGTCAAAATAGAGGAAAAACCAACATATTGTCAAAATATAGGAAAAACCAACATACTGTCAAAATAGAGGAAAAACCAACATACTGTCAAAATAGAGGAAAAAACAACATACTGTCAAAATGGATGCAAAACCAACATACTCTCAAAATAGAGGAAAAACCAACATACTGTCAAAATAGAGGAAAAACCAACATACTGTCAAAATCGAGGAAAAACTAACATATTGTCAAAATATAGGAAAAACCAACATACTGTCAAAATAGAGGAAAAACCAACATACTGTCAAAATAGAGGAAAAACCAACATACTGTCAAAATCGAGGCAAAACCAACATAGTGTCAAAATAGAGGCAAAACCAACATACTGTCAAAATAGAGGCAAAACCAACATACTGTCAAAATAGAGGCAAAACCAACATACTGTCAAAATAGAGGAAAAACCAACGTACTGTCAAAATCGAGGAAAAACCAACATACTGTCAAAATCGAGGAAGAACCAACATTCTGTCAAAAAAGAGGAAAAACCAACATACTGTCAAAATAGAGGCAAAACCAACATACTGTCAAAAAAGAGGAAAAACCAACATACTGTCAAAATAGAGGAAAAACCAACATACTGTCAAAATAGAGGCAAAACCAACATACTGTCAAAATAGAGGCAAAACCAACATACTGTCAAAATAGAGGAAAAACCAACATACTGTCAAAATAGAGGCAAAACCAACATACTGTCAAAATAGAGGAAAAACCAACATACTGAGGAAAAACCAACATACTGTCAAAATCGAGGAAAAACCAACATACTGTCAAAATCGAGGAAAAACCAACATACTGTCAAAATAGTGGCAAAACCAACATACTGTCAAAATAGAGGAAAAACCAACATACTGTCAAAATAGAGGAAAAAAACAACATACTGTGAAAATTGAGGCAAAACCAACATACTGTCAAAATAGAGGCAAAACCAACATACTGTCAAAATAGAGGCAAAACCAACATACTGTCAAAATAGAGGCAAAACCAAAATAATGTCTAAATAGAGGCAAAACCAATATACTGTCAAAATATAGGCAAAACCAACATACTGTCAAAATAGAGGCAAAACCAACATACTGTCAAAATAGAGGAAAAACCAACATAGAGGCAAAACCAACATACTGTCAAAATAGAGGCAAAACCAACATACTGTCAAAATAGAGGCAAAACCAACATACTGTCAAAATAGAGGAAAAACCAACATACTGTCAAAATAGAGGAAAAACCAACATACTGTCAAAATAGAGGAAAAACCAACATACTGTCAAAATAGAGGAAAAAACAACATACTGTCAAAATGGAGGCAAAACCAACATACTCTCAAAATAGAGGAAAAACCAACATACTGTCAAAATAGAGGAAAAACCAACATACTGTCAAAATAGAGGCAAAACCAACATACTGTCAAAATAGAGGCAAAACCAACATACTAACAAAATAGAGGCAAAACCAACATACTGGCAAAATAGAGGCAAAACCAACATACTGTCAAAATAGAGGAAAAACCAACATACTGTCAAAATAGAGGCAAAACCAACATACTGTCAAAATAGAGGAAAAACCAACATACTGTCAAAATAGAGGAAAAACCAACATACTGTCAAAATAGAGGAAAAACCAACATACTGTCAAAATAGAGGAAAAACCAACATACTGTCAAAATAGAGGCAAAACCAACATACTGTCAAAATAGAGGAAAAACCAACATACTGTCAAAATCGAGGAAAAACCAACATACTGTCAAAATAGAGGAAAAACCAACATACTGTCAAAATAGAGGAAAAACCAACATACTGTCAAAATAGAGGCAAAACCAACATACTGTCAAAATAGAGGAAAAACCAACATACTGTCAAAATCGAGGAAAAACCAACATACTGTCAAAATAGAGGAAAAACCAACATACTGTCAAAATAGAGGCAAAACCAACATACTGCCAAAAGAGAGGCAAAACCAACATACTGTCAAAATAGAGGAAAAACCAACATACTGTCAAAATAGAGGCAAAACCAACATACTGTCAAAATAGAGGAAAAACCAACATTCTGAGGAAAAACCAACATACTGTCAAAATCGAGGAAAAACCAACATACTGTCAAAATCGAGGAAAAACCAACATACTGTCAAAATAGTGGCAAAACCAACATACTGTCAAAATAGAGGAAAAACCAACATACTGTCAAAATAGAGGAAAAAAACAACATACTGTGAAAATTGAGGCAAAACCAACATACTGTCAAAATAGAGGCAAAACCAACATACTGTCAAAATAGAGGCAAAACCAACATACTGTCAAAATAGAGGAAAAACCAACATACTGTCAAAATAGAGGCAAAACCAAAATAATGTCTAAATAGAGGCAAAACCAACATACTGTCAAAATATAGGCAAAACCAACATACTGTCAAAATAGAGGCAAAACCAACATACTGTCAAAATAGAGGAAAAACCAACATAGAGGCAAAACCAACATACTGTCAAAATAGAGGCAAAACCAACATACTGTCAAAATAGAGGCAAAACCAACATACTGTCAAAATAGAGGAAAAACCAACATACTGTCAAAATAGAGGAAAAACCAACATACTGTCAAAATAGAGGAAGAACCAACATACTGTCAAAATAGAGGAAAAAACAACATACTGTCAAAATGGAGGCAAAACCAACATACTCTCAAAATAGAGGAAAAACCAACATACTGTCAAAATAGAGGAAAAACCAACATACTGTCAAAATAGAGGCAAAACCAACATACTGTCAAAATAGAGGCAAAACCAACATACTAACAAAATAGAGGCAAAACCAACATACTGGCAAAATAGAGGCAAAACCAACATACTGTCAAAATAGAGGAAAAACCAACATACTGTCAAAATAGAGGCAAAACCAACATACTGTCAAAATAGAGGAAAAACCAACATACTGTCAAAATAGAGGAAAAACCAACATACTGTCAAAATAGAGGAAAAACCAACATACTGTCAAAATAGAGGCAAAACCAACATACTGTCAAAATAGAGGAAAAACCAACATACTGTCAAAATCGAGGAAAAACCAACATACTGTCAAAATAGAGGAAAAACCAACATACTGTCAAAATAGAGGAAAAACCAACATACTGTCAAAATAGAGGCAAAACCAACATACTGTCAAAATAGAGGAAAAACCAACATACTGTCAAAATCGAGGAAAAACCAACATACTGTCAAAATAGAGGAAAAACCAACATACTCTCAAAATAGAGGCAAAACCAACATACTGCCAAAAGAGAGGCAAAACCAACATACTGTCAAAATAGAGGAAAAACCAACATACTATCAAAATAGAGGCAAAACCAACATACTGTCAAAATAGAGGAAAAACCAACATTCTGAGGAAAAACCAACATACTGTCAAAATCGAGGAAAAACCAACATACTGTCAAAATCGAGGAAAAACCAACATACTGTCAAAATAGTGGCAAAACCAACATACTGTCAAAATAGAGGAAAAACCAACATACTGTCAAAATAGAGGAAAAAAACAACATACTGTGAAAATTGAGGCAAAACCAACATACTGTCAAAATAGAGGCAAAACCAACATACTGTCAAAATAGAGGCAAAACCAACATACTGTCAAAATAGAGGAAAAACCAACATACTGTCAAAATAGAGGCAAAACCAAAATAATGTCTAAATAGAGGCAAAACCAACATACTGTCAAAATATAGGCAAAACCAACATACTGTCAAAATAGAGGCAAAACCAACATACTGTCAAAATAGAGGAAAAACCAACATAGAGGCAAAACCAACATACTGTCAAAATAGAGGCAAAACCAACATACTGTCAAAATAGAGGCAAAACCAACATACTGTCAAAATAGAGGAAAAACCAACATACTGTCAAAATAGAGGAAAAACCAACATACTGTCAAAATAGAGGAAAAACCAACATACTGTCAAAATAGAGGAAAAAACAACATACTGTCAAAATGGAGGCAAAACCAACATACTCTCAAAATAGAGGAAAAACCAACATACTGTCAAAATAGAGGAAAAACCAACATACTGTCAAAATAGAGGCAAAACCAACATACTGTCAAAATAGAGGCAAAACCAACATACTAACAAAATAGAGGCAAAACCAACATACTATCAAAATAGAGGCAAAACCAACATACTGTCAAAATAGAGGAAAAACCAACATACTGTCAAAATAGAGGCAAAACCAACATACTGTCAAAATAGAGGAAAAACCAACATACTGTCAAAATAGAGGAAAAACCAACATACTGTCAAAATCGAGGCAAAACCAACATACTGTCAAAATAGAGGCAAAACCAACATACTATCAAAATAGATGCAAAACCAACATACTGTCAAAATAGAGGCAAAACCAACATACTGTCAAAATAGAGGAAAAACCAACGTACTGTCAAAATCGAGGAAAAACCAACATACTGTCAAAATCGAGGAAGAACCAACATTCTGTCAAAAAAGAGGAAAAACCAACATACTGTCAAAATAGAGGCAAAACCAACATACTGTCAAAAATGAGGAAAAACCAACATACTGTTAAAATAGAGGAAAAACCAACATACTGTCAAAATAGAGGCAAAACCAACATACTGTCAAAATAGAGGCAAAACCAACATACTGTCAAAATAGAGGAAAAACCAACATACTGTCAAAATAGAGGCAAAACCAACATACTGTCAAAATAGAGGAAAAACCAACATACTGAGGAAAAACCAACATACTGTCAAAATCGAAGAAAAACCAACATACTGTCAAAATCGAGGAAAAACCAACATACTGTCAAAATAGTGGCAAAACCAACATACTGTCAAAATAGAGGAAAAACCAACATACTGTCAAAATAGAGGAAAAAAACAACATACTGTGAAAATTGAGGCAAAACCAACATACTGTCAAAATAGAGGCAAAACCAACATACTGTCAAAATAGAGGCAAAACCAACATACTGTCAAAATAGAGGAAAAACCAACATACTGTCAAAATAGAGGCAAAACCAAAATGATGTCTAAATAGAGGCAAAACCAACATACTGTCAAAATATAGGCAAAACCAACATACTGTCAAAATAGAGGCAAAACCAACATACTGTCAAAATAGAGGAAAAACCAACATAGAGGCAAAACCAACATACTGTCAAAATAGAGGCAAAACCAACATACTGTCAAAATAGAGGCAAAACCAACATACTGTCAAAATAGAGGAAAAACCAACATACTGTCAAAATAGAGGAAAAACCAACATACTGTCAAAATAGAGGAAAAACCAACATACTGTCAAAATTGAGGAAAAACCAACATACTGTCAAAATAGAGGAAAAAACAACATACTGTCAAAATGGAGGCAAAACCAACATACTCTCAAAATAGAGGAAAAACCAACATACTGTCAAAATAGAGGAAAAACCAACATACTGTCAAAATAGAGGCAAAACCAACATACTGTCAAAATAGAGGCAAAACCAACATACTAACAAAATAGAGGCAAAACCAACATACTGTCAAAATAGAGGCAAAACCAACATACTGTCAAAATAGAGGAAAAACCAACATACTGTCAAAATAGAGGCAAAACCAACATACTGTCAAAATAGAGGAAAAACCAACATACTGTCAAAATAGAGGAAAAACCAACATACTGTCAAAATAGATGCAAAACCAACATACTGTCAAAATAGAGGCAAAACCAACATACTGTCAAAATAGAGGAAAAACCAACGTACTGTCAAAATCGAGGAAAAACCAACATACTGTCAAAATCGAGGAAGAACCAACATTCTGTCAAAAAAGAGGAAAAACCAACATACTGTCAAAATAGAGGCAAAACCAACATACTGTCAAAAATGAGGAAAAACCAACATACTGTTAAAATAGAGGAAAAACCAACATACTGTCAAAATAGAGGCAAAACCAACATACTGTCAAAATAGAGGCAAAACCAACATACTGTCAAAATAGAGGAAAAACCAACATACTGTCAAAATAGAGGAAAAACCAACATACTGTCAAAATAGAGGAAAAACCAACATACTGAGGAAAAACCAACATACTGTCAAAATCGAAGAAAAACCAACATACTGTCAAAATCGAGGAAAAACCAACATACTGTCAAAATAGATGCAAAACCAACATACTGTCAAAATAGAGGCAAAACCAACATACTGTCAAAATAGAGGAAAAACCAACGTACTGTCAAAATCGAGGAAAAACCAACATACTGTCAAAATCGAGGAAGAACCAACATTCTGTCAAAAAAGAGGAAAAACCAACATACTGTCAAAATAGAGGCAAAACCAACATACTGTCAAAAATGAGGAAAAACCAACATACTGTTAAAATAGAGGCAAAACCAACATACTGTCAAAATAGAGGCAAAACCAACATACTGTCAAAATAGAGGAAAAACCAACATACTGTCAAAATAGAGGCAAAACCAACATACTGTCAAAATAGAGGAAAAACCAACATACTGAGGAAAAACCAACATACTGTCAAAATCGAAGAAAAACCAACATACTGTCAAAATCGAGGAAAAACCAACATACTGTCAAAATAGTGGCAAAACCAACATACTGTCAAAATAGAGGAAAAACCAACATACTGTCAAAATAGAGGAAAAAAACAACATACTGTGAAAATTGAGGCAAAACCAACATACTGTCAAAATAGAGGCAAAACCAACATACTGTCAAAATAGAGGCAAAACCAACATACTGTCAAAATAGAGGAAAAACCAACATACTGTCAAAATAGAGGCAAAACCAAAATGATGTCTAAATAGAGGCAAAACCAACATACTGTCAAAATATAGGCAAAACCAACATACTGTCAAAATAGAGGCAAAACCAACATACTGTCAAAATAGAGGCAAAACCAACATACTGTCAAAATAGAGGAAAAACCAACATACTGTCAAAATAGAGGCAAAACCAACATACTGTCAAAATAGAGGAAAAACCAACATACTGAGGAAAAACCAACATACTGTCAAAATCGAAGAAAAACCAACATACTGTCAAAATCGAGGAAAAACCAACATACTGTCAAAATAGTGGCAAAACCAACATACTGTCAAAATAGAGGAAAAACCAACATACTGTCAAAATAGAGGAAAAAAACATACTGTGAAAATTGAGGCAAAACCAACATACTGTCAAAAAAGAGGCAAAACCAACATACTGTCAAAATAGAGGCAAAACCAACATACTGTCAAAATAGAGGAAAAACCAACATACTGTCAAAATAGAGGCAAAACCAAAATGATGTCTAAATAGAGGCAAAACCAACATACTGTCAAAATATAGGCAAAACCAACATACTGTCAAAATAGAGGCAAAACCAACATACTGTCAAAATAGAGGAAAAACCAACATAGAGGCAAAACCAACATACTGTCAAAATAGAGGCAAAACCAACATACTGTCAAAATAGAGGCAAAACCAACATACTGTCAAAATCGAGGAAAAACCAACATACTGTCAAAATAGAGGAAAAACCAACATACTGTCAAAATAGAGGAAAAACCAACATACTGTCAAAATAGAGGAAAAACCAACATACTGTCAAAATAGAGGAAAAAACAACATACTGTCAAAATGGAGGCAAAACCAACATACTCTCAAAATAGAGGCAAAACCAACATACTGTCAAAATAGAGGAAAAACCAACATACTGTCAAAATAGAGGCAAAACCAACATACTGTCAAAATAGAGGCAAAACCAACATACTGTCAAAATAGAGGAAAAACCAACGTACTGTCAAAATCGAGGAAAAACCAACATACTGTCAAAATAGAGGAAAAAAACAACATACTGTGAAAATTGAGGCAAAACCAACATACTGTCAAAATAGAGGCAAAACCAACATACTGTCAAAATAGAGGCAAAACCAACATACTGTCAAAATAGAGGAAAAACCAACATACTGTCAAAATAGAGGCAAAACCAAAATGATGTCTAAATAGAGGCAAAACCAACATACTGTCAAAATATAGGCAAAACCAACATACTGTCAAAATAGAGGCAAAACCAACATACTGTCAAAATAGAGGCAAAACCAACATACTGTCAAAATAGAGGAAAAACCAACATACTGTCAAAATAGAGGCAAAACCAACATACTGTCAAAATAGAGGAAAAACCAACATACTGAGGAAAAACCAACATACTGTCAAAATCGAAGAAAAACCAACATACTGTCAAAATCGAGGAAAAACCAACATACTGTCAAAATAGTGGCAAAACCAACATACTGTCAAAATAGAGGAAAAACCAACATACTGTCAAAATAGAGGAAAAAAACATACTGTGAAAATTGAGGCAAAACCAACATACTGTCAAAATAGAGGCAAAACCAACATACTGTCAAAATAGAGGCAAAACCAACATACTGTCAAAATAGAGGAAAAACCAACATACTGTCAAAATAGAGGCAAAACCAAAATGATGTCTAAATAGAGGCAAAACCAACATACTGTCAAAATATAGGCAAAACCAACATACTGTCAAAATAGAGGCAAAACCAACATACTGTCAAAATAGAGGAAAAACCAACATAGAGGCAAAACCAACATACTGTCAAAATAGAGGCAAAACCAACATACTGTCAAAATAGAGGCAAAACCAACATACTGTCAAAATCGAGGAAAAACCAACATACTGTCAAAATAGAGGAAAAACTAACATACTGTCAAAATAGAGGAAAAACCAACATACTGTCAAAATAGAGGAAAAAACAACATACTGTCAAAATGGAGGCAAAACCAACATACTCTCAAAATAGAGGAAAAACCAACATACTGTCAAAATAGAGGAAAAACCAACATACTGTCAAAATAGAGGCAAAACCAACATACTGTCAAAATAGAGGCAAAACCAACATACTAACAAAATAGAGGCAAAACCAACATACTGTCAAAATAGAGGCAAAACCAACATACTGTCAAAATAGAGGAAAAACCAACATACTGTCAAAATAGAGGCAAAACCAACATACTGTCAAAATAGAGGAAAAACCAACATACTGTCAAAATAGAGGCAAAACCAACATACTGTCAAAATAGAGGAAAAACCAACATACTGTCAAAATAGAGGCAAAACCAAAATGATGTCTAAATAGAGGCAAAACCAACATACTGTCAAAATATAGGCAAAACCAACATACTGTCAAAATAGAGGCAAAACCAACATACTGTCAAAATAGAGGCAAAACCAACATACTGTCAAAATAGAGGAAAAACCAACATACTGTCAAAATAGAGGCAAAACCAACATACTGTCAAAATAGAGGAAAAACCAACATACTGAGGAAAAACCAACATACTGTCAAAATCGAAGAAAAACCAACATACTGTCAAAATCGAGGAAAAACCAACATACTGTCAAAATAGTGGCAAAACCAACATACTGTCAAAATAGAGGAAAAACCAACATACTGTCAAAATAGAGGAAAAAAACAACATACTGTGAAAATTGAGGCAAAACCAACATACTGTCAAAATAGAGGCAAAACCAACATACTGTCAAAATAGAGGCAAAACCAACATACTGTCAAAATAGAGGAAAAACCAACATACTGTCAAAATAGAGGCAAAACCAAAATGATGTCTAAATAGAGGCAAAACCAACATACTGTCAAAATATAGGCAAAACCAACATACTGTCAAAATAGAGGCAAAACCAACATACTGTCAAAATAGAGGAAAAACCAACATAGAGGCAAAACCAACATACTGTTAAAATAGAGGCAAAACCAACATACTGTCAAAATAGAGGCAAAACCAACATACTGTCAAAATAGAGGAAAAACCAACATACTGTCAAAATAGAGGAAAAACCAACATACTGTCAAAATAGAGGAAAAACCAACATACTGTCAAAATAGAGGAAAAACCAACATACTGTCAAAATAGAGGAAAAAACAACATACTGTCAAAATGGAGGCAAAACCAACATACTCTCAAAATAGAGGAAAAACCAACATACTGTCAAAATAGAGGAAAAACCAACATACTGTCAAAATAGAGGCAAAACCAACATACTGTCAAAATAGAGGCAAAACCAACATACTAACAAAATAGAGGCAAAACCAACATACTGTCAAAATAGAGGCAAAACCAACATACTGTCAAAATAGAGGAAAAACCAACATACTGTCAAAATAGAGGCAAAACCAACATACTGTCAAAATAGAGGAAAAACCAACATACTGTCAAAATAGAGGAAAAACCAACATACTGTCAAAATAGATGCAAAACCAACATACTGTCAAAATAGAGGCAAAACCAACATACTGTCAAAATAGAGGAAAAACCAACGTACTGTCAAAATCGAGGAAAAACCAACATACTGTCAAAATCGAGGAAGAACCAACATTCTGTCAAAAAAGAGGAAAAACCAACATACTGTCAAAATAGAGGCAAAACCAACATACTGTCAAAAATGAGGAAAAACCAACATACTGTTAAAATAGAGGAAAAACCAACATACTGTCAAAATAGAGGCAAAACCAACATACTGTCAAAATAGAGGCAAAACCAACATACTGTCAAAATAGAGGAAAAACCAACATACTGTCAAAATAGAGGCAAAACCAACATACTGTCAAAATAGAGGAAAAACCAACATACTGAGGAAAAACCAACATACTGTCAAAATCGAAGAAAAACCAACATACTGTCAAAATCGAGGAAAAACCAACATACTGTCAAAATAGATGCAAAACCAACATACTGTCAAAATAGAGGCAAAACCAACATACTGTCAAAATAGAGGAAAAACCAACGTACTGTCAAAATCGAGGAAAAACCAACATACTGTCAAAATCGAGGAAGAACCAACATTCTGTCAAAAAAGAGGAAAAACCAACATACTGTCAAAATAGAGGCAAAACCAACATACTGTCAAAAATGAGGAAAAACCAACATACTGTTAAAATAGAGGAAAAACCAACATACTGTCAAAATAGAGGCAAAACCAACATACTGTCAAAATAGAGGCAAAACCAACATACTGTCAAAATAGAGGAAAAACCAACATACTGTCAAAATAGAGGCAAAACCAACATACTGTCAAAATAGAGGAAAAACCAACATACTGAGGAAAAACCAACATACTGTCAAAATCGAAGAAAAACCAACATACTGTCAAAATCGAGGAAAAACCAACATACTGTCAAAATAGTGGCAAAACCAACATACTGTCAAAATAGAGGAAAAACCAACATACTGTCAAAATAGAGGAAAAAAACAACATACTGTGAAAATTGAGGCAAAACCAACATACTGTCAAAATAGAGGCAAAACCAACATACTGTCAAAATAGAGGCAAAACCAACATACTGTCAAAATAGAGGAAAAACCAACATACTGTCAAAATAGAGGCAAAACCAAAATGATGTCTAAATAGAGGCAAAACCAACATACTGTCAAAATATAGGCAAAACCAACATACTGTCAAAATAGAGGCAAAACCAACATACTGTCAAAATAGAGGAAAAACCAACATAGAGGCAAAACCAACATACTGTCAAAATAGAGGCAAAACCAACATACTGTCAAAATAGAGGCAAAACCAACATACTGTCAAAATAGAGGAAAAACCAACATACTGTCAAAATAGAGGAAAAACCAACATACTGTCAAAATAGAGGAAAAACCAACATACTGTCAAAATAGAGGAAAAACCAACATACTGTCAAAATAGAGGAAAAAACAACATACTGTCAAAATGGAGGCAAAACCAACATACTCTCAAAATAGAGGAAAAACCAACATACTGTCAAAATAGAGGAAAAACCAACATACTGTCAAAATAGAGGCAAAACCAACATACTGTCAAAATAGAGGCAAAACCAACATACTAACAAAATAGAGGCAAAACCAACATACTGTCAAAATAGAGGCAAAACCAACATACTGTCAAAATAGAGGAAAAACCAACATACTGTCAAAATAGAGGCAAAACCAACATACTGTCAAAATAGAGGAAAAACCAACATACTGTCAAAATAGAGGAAAAACCAACATACTGTCAAAATAGAGGAAAAACCAACATACTGTCAAAATAGAGGAAAAACCAACATACTGTCAAAATAGAGGCAAAACCAACATACTGTCAAAATAGAGGAAAAACCAACATACTGTCAAAATAGAGGAAAAAAACAACATACTGTCAAAATTGATGCAAAACCAACATACTGTCAAAATAGAGGCAAAACCAACATACTGTCAAAATAGAGGCAAAACCAACATACTGTCAAAATAGAGGAAAAACCAACATACTGTCAAAATAGAGGAAAAACCAACATACTGTCAAAATAGAGGAAAAACCAACATACTGTCAAAATAGAGGCAAAACCAACATACTGTCAAAATAGAGGCAAAACCAACATACTGTCAAAATAGAGGATAAACCAACATACTGTCAAAATAGAGGAAAAACCAACATACTGTCAAAATAGAGGCAAAACCAACATACTAACAAAATAGAGGCAAAACCAACATACTGTCAAAATAGAGGCAAAACCAACATACTGTCAAAATAGAGGAAAAACCAACATACTGTCAAAATAGAGGCAAAACCAACATACTGTCAAAATAGAAGAAAAACCAACATACTGTCAAAATAGAGGCAAAACCAACATACTGTCAAAATAGAGGCAAAACCAACATACTGTCAAAATAGTGTCAAAATAGAGGAAAAACCAACAAACTGTCAAAATAGTGTCAAAATAGAGGCAAAACCAACGTACTGTCAAAATCGAGGAAAAACCAACATACTGTCAAAATCGAGGAAGAACCAACATTCTGTCAAAAAAGAGGAAAAACCAACATACTGTCAAAATAGAGGCAAAACCAACATACTGTCAAAAATGAGGAAAAACCAACATACTGTCAAAATAGAGGAAAAACCAACATACTGTCAAAATAGAGGCAAAACCAACATACTGTCAAAATAGAGGCAAAACCAACATACTGTCAAAATAGAGGAAAAACCAACATACTGTCAAAATAGAGGAAAAACCAACATACTGTCAAAATAGAGGAAAAACCAACATACTGTCAAAATAGAGGAAAAACCAACATACTGTCAAAATAGAGGAAAAAACAACATACTGTCAAAATGGAGGCAAAACCAACATACTCTCAAAATAGAGGAAAAACCAACATACTGTCAAAATAGAGGAAAAACCAACATACTGTCAAAATAGAGGAAAAACCAACATACTGTCAAAATAGAGGCAAAACCAACATACTAACAAAATAGAGGCAAAACCAACATACTGTCAAAATAGAGGCAAAACCAACATACTAACAAAATAGAGGCAAAACCAACATACTGTCAAAATAGAGGCAAAACCAACATACTGTCAAAATATAGGAAAAACCAACATACTGTCAAAATAGAGGCAAAACCAACATACTGTCAAAATAGAGGAAAAACCAACATACTGTCAAAATAGAGGAAAAACCAACATACTGTCAAAATAGAGGCAAAACCGACATACTGTCAAAATAGAGGAAAAACCAACATACTGTCAAAATAGAGGCAAAACCGACATACTGTCAAAATAGAGGAAAAACCAACATACTGTCAAAATAGAGGAAAAAAACAACATACTGTGAAAATTGAGGCAAAACCAACATACTGTCAAAATAGAGGCAAAACCAACATACTGTCAAAATAGAGGCAAAACCAACATACTGTCAAAATAGAGGAAAAACCAACATACTGTCAAAATAGAGGAAAAACCAACATACTGTCAAAATAGAGGAAAAACCAACATACTGTCAAAATAGAGGAAAAACCAACATACTGTCAAAATAGAGGAAAAACCAACATACTGTCAAAATAGAGGAAAAACCAACATACTGTCAAAATCGAGGAAAAACCAACATACTGTCAAAATCGAGGAAAAACCAACATACTGTCAAAATAGAGGAAATTCCAACATACTGTCAAAATGGAGGCAAAACCAACATACTGTCAAAATAGAGGAAAAACCAACATACTGTCAAAATAGAGGCAAAACCAACATACTAACAAAATAGAGGCAAAACCAACATACTGTCAAAATAGAGGCAAAACCAACATACTGTCAAAATAGAGGAAAAACCAACATACTGTAAAAATAGAGGCAAAACCAACATACTGTCAAAATAGAGGAAAAACCAACATACTGTCAAAATAGAGGCAAAACCAACATACTGTCAAAATAGAGGCAAAACCAACATACTGTCAAAATAGAGGAAAAACCAACATACTGTCAAAATAGAGGCAAAACCAACATACTGTCAAAATAGTGTCAAAATAGAGGAAAAACCAACAAACTGTCAAAATAGTGTCAAAATAGAGGAAAAACCAACAAACTGTCAAAATAGAGGCAAAACCAACATACTGTCAAAATAGAGGAAAACCAACATACTGTCAAAATAGAGGAGAAAACAACATACTGTGAAAATAGAGGAAAAACCAACATACTGTCAAAATAGAGGAAAAACCAACATACTGTCAAAATAGAGGCAAAACCAACATACTGTCAAAATAGAGGAAAAACCAACATACTGTCAAAATAGAGGAAAAACCAACATACTGTCAAAATAGAGGAAAAACCAACATACTGTCAAAATAGAGGAAAAACCAACATACTGTCAAAATAGAGGCAAAACCAACATACTGTCAAAATAGAGGAAAAACCAACATACTGTCAAAATCGAGGAAAAACCAACATACTGTCAAAATCGAGGAAAAACCAACATAATGTCAAAATCGAGGAAAAACCAACATACTGTCAAAATCGAGGAAAAACCAACATACTGTCAAAATAGAGGAAAAACCAACATACTGTCAAAATAGAGGAAAAACCAACATACTGTCAAAATAGAGGCAAAACCAACATACTGTCAAAATAGAGGCAAAACCAACATACTGTCAAAATAGAGGAAAAACCAACGTACTGTCAAAATCGAGGAAAAACCAACATACTGTCAAAATCGAGGAAAAACCAACATACTGTCAAAATCGAGGAAAAACCAACATACTGTCAAAATAGAGGAAAAACCAACATACTGTCAAAATAGAGGAAAAACCAACATACTGTCAAAATAGAGGAAAAACCAACATACTGTCAAAATAGAGGCAAAACCAACATACTGTCAAAATAGAGGCAAAACCAACATACTGTCAAAATAGTGTCAAAATAGAGGAAAAACCAACAAACTGTCAAAATAGTGTCAAAATAGAGGAAAAACCAACAAACTGTCAAAATAGAGGCAAAACCAACATACTGTCAAAATAGAGGAAAAACCAACATACTGTCAAAATAGAGGAGAAAACAACATACTGTGAAAATAGAGGAAAAACCAACATACTGTCAAAATAGAGGAAAAACCAACATACTGTCAAAATAGAGGAAAAACCAACATACTGTCAAAATAGAGGAAAAACCAACATACTGTCAAAATAGAGGCAAAACCAACATACTGTCAAAATAGAGGCAAAACCAACATACTGTCAAAATAGAGGCAAAACCAACATACTGTCAAAATAGAGGCAAAACCAACATACTGTCAAAATAGAGGAAAAACCAACATACTGTCAAAATAGAGGCAAAACCAACATACTGTCAAAATAGAGGAAAAACCAACATACTGTCAAAATAGAGGAAAAACCAACATACTGTCAAAATAGAGGAAAAACCAACATACTGTCAAAATAGACGAAAAACCAACATACTGTCAAAATAGAGGCAAAACCAACATACTGTCAAAATAGAGGATAAACCAACATACTGTCAAAATAGAGGAAAAACCAACATACTGTCAAAATAGAGGCAAAACCAACATACTGTCAAAATAGAGGATAAACCAACATACTGTCAAAATAGAGAAAAAACCAACATACTGTCAAAATAGAGTTAAAACCAACATACTGTCAAAATAGAGGCAAAACCAACATACTGTCAAAATTGAGGCAAAACCAACATACTGTCAAAATAGAGGAAAAACCAACATACTGACAAAATAGAGGCAAAACCAACATACTGTCAAAATAGAGGCAAAACCAACATACTGTCAAAATAGAGGAAAAACCAACATACTGTCAAAATAGAGGCAAAACCAACATACTGTCAAAATAGAGGAAAAACCGACATAGAGGCAAAACCAACATACTGTCAAAATAGAGGCAAAACCAACATACTGTCAAAATAGAGGCAAAACCAACATTCTGTCAAAATAGAGGAAAAACCAACATACTGTCAAAATAGAGGAAAAACCAACATACTGTCAAAATAGAGGAAAAACCAACATACTGTCAAAATAGAGGCAAAACCAACATACTGTCAAAATAGAGGCAAAACCAACATACTGTCAAAATAGAGGAAAAACCAACGTACTGTCAAAATCGAGGAAAAACCAACATACTGTCAAAATCGAGGAAAAACCAACATACTGTCAAAATCGAGGAAAAACCAACATACTGTCAAAATAGAGGAAAAACCAACATACTGTCAAAATAGAGGAAAAACCAACATACTGTCAAAATAGAGGAAAAACCAACATACTGTCAAAATAGAGGCAAAACCAACATACTGTCAAAATAGAGGCAAAACCAACATACTGTCAAAATAGTGTCAAAATAGAGGAAAAACCAACAAACTGTCAAAATAGTGTCAAAATAGAGGAAAAACCAACAAACTGTCAAAATAGAGGCAAAACCAACATACTGTCAAAATAGAGGAAAAACCAACATACTGTCAAAATAGAGGAGAAAACAACATACTGTGAAAATAGAGGAAAAACCAACATACTGTCAAAATAGAGGAAAAACCAACATACTGTCAAAATAGAGGAAAAACCAACATACTGTCAAAATAGAGGAAAAACCAACATACTGTCAAAATAGAGGCAAAACCAACATACTGTCAAAATAGAGGCAAAACCAACATACTGTCAAAATAGAGGCAAAACCAACATACTGTCAAAATAGAGGCAAAACCAACATACTGTCAAAATAGAGGAAAAACCAACATACTGTCAAAATAGAGGCAAAACCAACATACTGTCAAAATAGAGGAAAAACCAACATACTGTCAAAATAGAGGAAAAACCAACATACTGTCAAAATAGAGGAAAAACCAACATACTGTCAAAATAGACGAAAAACCAACATACTGTCAAAATAGAGGCAAAACCAACATACTGTCAAAATAGAGGATAAACCAACATACTGTCAAAATAGAGGAAAAACCAACATACTGTCAAAATAGAGGCAAAACCAACATACTGTCAAAATAGAGGATAAACCAACATACTGTCAAAATAGAGAAAAAACCAACATACTGTCAAAATAGAGTTAAAACCAACATACTGTCAAAATAGAGGCAAAACCAACATACTGTCAAAATTGAGGCAAAACCAACATACTGTCAAAATAGAGGAAAAACCAACATACTGACAAAATAGAGGCAAAACCAACATACTGTCAAAATAGAGGCAAAACCAACATACTGTCAAAATAGAGGCAAAACCAACATACTGTCAAAATAGAGGAAAAACCGACATAGAGGCAAAACCAACATACTGTCAAAATAGAGGCAAAACCAACATACTGTCAAAATAGAGGCAAAACCAACATTCTGTCAAAATAGAGGAAAAACCAACATACTGTCAAAATAGAGGAAAAACCAACATACTGTCAAAATAGAGGAAAAACCAACATACTGTCAAAATAGAGGAAAAACCAACATACTGTCAAAATAGAGGAAAAACCAACATACTGTCAAAATAGAGGCAAAACCAACATACTGTCAAAATAGAGGAAAAACCAACATACTGTCAAAATAGCGGAAAAACCAACATACTGTCAAAATAGAGGCAAAACCAACATACTGTCAAAATATAGGCAAAACCAACATACTGTCAAAATATAGGGAAAACCAACATACTGTCAAAATAGAGGCAAAACCAACATACTGTCAAAATAGAGGAAAAACCAACATACTGTCAAAATAGAGGCAAAACCAACATACTGTCAAAATAGAGGAAAAACCAACATACTGTCAAAATAGAGGAAAAACCAACATACTGTCAAAATAGAGGCAAAACCAACATACTGTCAAAATAGAGGCAAAACCAACATACTGTCAAAATAGAGGATAAACCAACATACTGTCAAAATAGAGGAAAAACCAACATACTGTCAAAATAGAGGCAAAACCAACATACTGTCAAAATAGAGGAAAAACCAACATACTGTCAAAATAGAGGAAAAACCAACATACTGTCAAAATAGAGGAAAAACCAACATACTGTCAAAATAGAGGAAAAACCAACATACTGTCAAAATAGAGGCAAAACCAACATACTGTCAAAATATAGGCAAAACCAACATACTGTCAAAATAGAGGAAAAACCAACATACTGTCAAAATAGAGGAAAAACCAACATACTGTCAAAATAGAGGCAAAACCAACATACTGTCAAAATAGAGGAAAAACCAACATACTGTCAAAATAGAGGCAAAACCAACATACTGTCAAAATAGAGGAAAAACCAACATACTGTCAAAATAGCGGAAAAACCAACATACTGTCAAAATAGAGGCAAAACCAACATACTGTCAAAATATAGGCAAAACCAACATACTGTCAAAATAGAGGCAAAACCAACATACTGTCAAAATAGAGGCAAAACCAACATACTGTCAAAATAGAGGAAAAACCAACATACTGTCAAAATAGCGGAAAAACCAACATACTGTCAAAATAGAGGCAAAACCAACATACTGTCAAAATATAGGCAAAACCAACATACTGTCAAAATCGAGGAAAAACCAACATACTGTCAAAATAGAGGAAAAACCAACATACTGTCAAAATAGAGGAAAAACCAACATACTGTCAAAATAGAGGAAAAACCAACATACTGTCAAAATAGAGGCAAAACCAACATACTGTCAAAATAGAGGCAAAACCAACATACTGTCAAAATAGTGTCAAAATAGAGGAAAAACCAACAAACTGTCAAAATAGTGTCAAAATAGAGGAAAAACCAACAAACTGTCAAAATAGAGGCAAAACCAACATACTGTCAAAATAGAGGAAAAACCAACATACTGTCAAAATAGAGGAGAAAACAACATACTGTGAAAATAGAGGAAAAACCAACATACTGTCAAAATAGAGGAAAAACCAACATACTGTCAAAATAGAGGAAAAACCAACATACTGTCAAAATAGAGGAAAAACCAACATACTGTCAAAATAGAGGCAAAACCAACATACTGTCAAAATAGAGGCAAAACCAACATACTGTCAAAATAGTGTCAAAATAGAGGAAAAACCAACAAACTGTCAAAATAGTGTCAAAATAGAGGAAAAACCAACAAACTGTCAAAATAGAGGCAAAACCAACATACTGTCAAAATAGAGGAAAAACCAACATACTGTCAAAATAGAGGAGAAAACAACATACTGTGAAAATAGAGGAAAAACCAACATACTGTCAAAATAGAGGAAAAACCAACATACTGTCAAAATAGAGGAAAAACCAACATACTGTCAAAATAGAGGAAAAACCAACATACTGTCAAAATAGAGGCAAAACCAACATACTGTCAAAATAGAGGCAAAACCAACATACTGTCAAAATAGAGGCAAAACCAACATACTGTCAAAATAGAGGCAAAACCAACATACTGTCAAAATAGAGGAAAAACCAACATACTGTCAAAATAGAGGCAAAACCAACATACTGTCAAAATAGAGGAAAAACCAACATACTGTCAAAATAGAGGAAAAACCAACATACTGTCAAAATAGAGGAAAAACCAACATACTGTCAAAATAGACGAAAAACCAACATACTGTCAAAATAGAGGCAAAACCAACATACTGTCAAAATAGAGGATAAACCAACATACTGTCAAAATAGAGGAAAAACCAACATACTGTCAAAATAGAGGCAAAACCAACATACTGTCAAAATAGAGGATAAACCAACATACTGTCAAAATAGAGAAAAAACCAACATACTGTCAAAATAGAGTTAAAACCAACATACTGTCAAAATAGAGGCAAAACCAACATACTGTCAAAATTGAGGCAAAACCAACATACTGTCAAAATAGAGGAAAAACCAACATACTGACAAAATAGAGGCAAAACCAACATACTGTCAAAATAGAGGCAAAACCAACATACTGTCAAAATAGAGGAAAAACCAACATACTGTCAAAATAGAGGCAAAACCAACATACTGTCAAAATAGAGGAAAAACCGACATAGAGGCAAAACCAACATACTGTCAAAATAGAGGCAAAACCAACATACTGTCAAAATAGAGGCAAAACCAACATTCTGTCAAAATAGAGGAAAAACCAACATACTGTCAAAATAGAGGAAAAACCAACATACTGTCAAAATAGAGGAAAAACCAACATACTGTCAAAATAGAGGAAAAACCAACATACTGTCAAAATAGAGGAAAAACCAACATACTGTCAAAATAGAGGCAAAACCAACATACTGTCAAAATAGAGGAAAAACCAACATACTGTCAAAATAGCGGAAAAACCAACATACTGTCAAAATAGAGGCAAAACCAACATACTGTCAAAATATAGGCAAAACCAACATACTGTCAAAATATAGGGAAAACCAACATACTGTCAAAATAGAGGCAAAACCAACATACTGTCAAAATAGAGGAAAAACCAACATACTGTCAAAATAGAGGCAAAACCAACATACTGTCAAAATAGAGGAAAAACCAACATACTGTCAAAATAGAGGAAAAACCAACATACTGTCAAAATAGAGGCAAAACCAACATACTGTCAAAATAGAGGCAAAACCAACATACTGTCAAAATAGAGGATAAACCAACATACTGTCAAAATAGAGGAAAAACCAACATACTGTCAAAATAGAGGCAAAACCAACATACTGTCAAAATAGAGGAAAAACCAACATACTGTCAAAATAGAGGAAAAACCAACATACTGTCAAAATAGAGGAAAAACCAACATACTGTCAAAATAGAGGAAAAACCAACATACTGTCAAAATAGAGGCAAAACCAACATACTGTCAAAATATAGGCAAAACCAACATACTGTCAAAATAGAGGAAAAACCAACATACTGTCAAAATAGAGGAAAAACCAACATACTGTCAAAATAGAGGCAAAACCAACATACTGTCAAAATAGAGGAAAAACCAACATACTGTCAAAATAGAGGCAAAACCAACATACTGTCAAAATAGAGGAAAAACCAACATACTGTCAAAATAGCGGAAAAACCAACATACTGTCAAAATAGAGGCAAAACCAACATACTGTCAAAATATAGGCAAAACCAACATACTGTCAAAATAGAGGCAAAACCAACATACTGTCAAAATAGAGGCAAAACCAACATACTGTCAAAATAGAGGAAAAACCAACATACTGTCAAAATAGCGGAAAAACCAACATACTGTCAAAATAGAGGCAAAACCAACATACTGTCAAAATATAGGCAAAACCAACATACTGTCAAAATCGAGGAAAAACCAACATACTGTCAAAATAGAGGAAAAACCAACATACTGTCAAAATAGAGGAAAAACCAACATACTGTCAAAATAGAGGAAAAACCAACATACTGTCAAAATAGAGGCAAAACCAACATACTGTCAAAATAGAGGCAAAACCAACATACTGTCAAAATAGTGTCAAAATAGAGGAAAAACCAACAAACTGTCAAAATAGTGTCAAAATAGAGGAAAAACCAACAAACTGTCAAAATAGAGGCAAAACCAACATACTGTCAAAATAGAGGAAAAACCAACATACTGTCAAAATAGAGGAGAAAACAACATACTGTGAAAATAGAGGAAAAACCAACATACTGTCAAAATAGAGGAAAAACCAACATACTGTCAAAATAGAGGAAAAACCAACATACTGTCAAAATAGAGGAAAAACCAACATACTGTCAAAATAGAGGCAAAACCAACATACTGTCAAAATAGAGGCAAAACCAACATACTGTCAAAATAGAGGCAAAACCAACATACTGTCAAAATAGAGGCAAAACCAACATACTGTCAAAATAGAGGAAAAACCAACATACTGTCAAAATAGAGGCAAAACCAACATACTGTCAAAATAGAGGAAAAACCAACATACTGTCAAAATAGAGGAAAAACCAACATACTGTCAAAATAGAGGAAAAACCAACATACTGTCAAAATAGACGAAAAACCAACATACTGTCAAAATAGAGGCAAAACCAACATACTGTCAAAATAGAGGATAAACCAACATACTGTCAAAATAGAGGAAAAACCAACATACTGTCAAAATAGAGGCAAAACCAACATACTGTCAAAATAGAGGATAAACCAACATACTGTCAAAATAGAGAAAAAACCAACATACTGTCAAAATAGAGTTAAAACCAACATACTGTCAAAATAGAGGCAAAACCAACATACTGTCAAAATTGAGGCAAAACCAACATACTGTCAAAATAGAGGAAAAACCAACATACTGACAAAATAGAGTCAAAACCAACATACTGTCAAAATAGAGGCAAAACCAACATACTGTCAAAATAGAGGAAAAACCAACATACTGTCAAAATAGAGGCAAAACCAACATACTGTCAAAATAGAGGAAAAACCGACATAGAGGCAAAACCAACATACTGTCAAAATAGAGGCAAAACCAACATACTGTCAAAATAGAGGCAAAACCAACATTCTGTCAAAATAGAGGAAAAACCAACATACTGTCAAAATAGAGGAAAAACCAACATACTGTCAAAATAGAGGAAAAACCAACATACTGTCAAAATAGAGGAAAAACCAACATACTGTCAAAATAGAGGAAAAACCAACATACTGTCAAAATAGAGGCAAAACCAACATACTGTCAAAATAGAGGAAAAACCAACATACTGTCAAAATAGCGGAAAAACCAACATACTGTCAAAATAGAGGCAAAACCAACATACTGTCAAAATATAGGCAAAACCAACATACTGTCAAAATATAGGCAAAACCAACATACTGTCAAAATATAGGGAAAACCAACATACTGTCAAAATAGAGGCAAAACCAACATACTGTCAAAATAGAGGAAAAACCAACATACTGTCAAAATAGAGGCAAAACCAACATACTGTCAAAATAGAGGAAAAACCAACATACTGTCAAAATAGAGGAAAAACCAACATACTGTCAAAATAGAGGCAAAACCAACATACTGTCAAAATAGAGGAAAAACCAACATACTGTCAAAATAGAGGAAAAACCAACATACTGTCAAAATAGAGGAAAAACCAACATACTGTCAAAATAGACGAAAAACCAACATACTGTCAAAATAGAGGCAAAACCAACATACTGTCAAAATAGAGGATAAACCAACATACTGTCAAAATAGAGGAAAAACCAACATACTGTCAAAATAGAGGCAAAACCAACATACTGTCAAAATAGAGGATAAACCAACATACTGTCAAAATAGAGAAAAAACCAACATACTGTCAAAATAGAGTTAAAACCAACATACTGTCAAAATAGAGGCAAAACCAACATACTGTCAAAATTGAGGCAAAACCAACATACTGTCAAAATAGAGGAAAAACCAACATACTGTCAAAATAGAGGCAAAACCAACATACTGTCAAAATAGTGGCAAAACCAACATACTGTCAAAATAGAGGAAAAACCAACATACTGTCAAAATAGAGGCAAAACCAACATACTGTCAAAATCGAGGAAAAACCAACATACTGTCAAAATAGAGGAAAAACCAACATACTGTCAAAATAGAGGCAAAACCAACATACTGTCAAAATCGAGGAAAAACCAACATACTGTCAAAATAGAGGCAAAACCAACATACTGTAAAAATAGAGGAAAAACCAACATACTGTCAAAATAGAGGAAATTCCAACATACTGTCAAAATGGAGGCAAAACCAACATACTGTCAAAATAGAGGAAAAGCCAACATACTGTCAAAATAGAGGAAAAAACAACATACTGTCAAAATGGAGGCAAAACCAACATACTCTCAAAATAGAGGAAAAACCAACATACTGTCAAAATAGACGAAAAACCAACATACTGTCAAAATAGAGGCAAAACCAACATACTGTCAAAATAGAGGATAAACCAACATACTGTCAAAATAGAGGAAAAACCAACATACTGTCAAAATAGAGGCAAAACCAACATACTGTCAAAATAGAGGATAAACCAACATACTGTCAAAATAGAGAAAAAACCAACATACTGTCAAAATAGAGTTAAAACCAACATACTGTCAAAATAGAGGCAAAACCAACATACTGTCAAAATTGAGGCAAAACCAACATACTGTCAAAATAGAGGAAAAACCAACATACTGACAAAATAGAGGCAAAACCAACATACTGTCAAAATAGAGGCAAAACCAACATACTGTCAAAATAGAGGAAAAACCAACATACTGTCAAAATAGAGGCAAAACCAACATACTGTCAAAATAGAGGAAAAACCGACATAGAGGCAAAACCAACATACTGTCAAAATAGAGGCAAAACCAACATACTGTCAAAATAGAGGCAAAACCAACATTCTGTCAAAATAGAGGAAAAACCAACATACTGTCAAAATAGAGGAAAAACCAACATACTGTCAAAATAGAGGAAAAACCAACATACTGTCAAAATAGAGGAAAAACCAACATACTGTCAAAATAGAGGAAAAACCAACATACTGTCAAAATAGAGGCAAAACCAACATACTGTCAAAATAGAGGAAAAACCAACATACTGTCAAAATAGCGGAAAAACCAACATACTGTCAAAATAGAGGCAAAACCAACATACTGTCAAAATATAGGCAAAACCAACATACTGTCAAAATAGAGGCAAAACCAACATACTGTCAAAATATAGGCAAAACCAACATACTGTCAAAATAGAGGCAAAACCAACATACTGTCAAAATAGAGGCAAAACCAACATACTGTCAAAATAGAGGAAAAACCAACATACTGTCAAAATAGAGGCAAAACCAACATACTGTCAAAATAGAGGAAAAACCAACATACTGTCAAAATAGAGGAAAAACCAACATACTGTCAAAATAGAGGCAAAACCAACATACTGTCAAAATAGAGGCAAAACCAACATACTGTCAAAATAGAGGATAAACCAACATACTGTCAAAATAGAGGAAAAACCAACATACTGTCAAAATAGAGGCAAAACCAACATACTGTCAAAATAGAGGAAAAACCAACATACTGTCAAAATAGAGGAAAAACCAACATACTGTCAAAATAGAGGAAAAACCAACATACTGTCAAAATAGAGGCAAAACCAACATACTGTCAAAATATAGGCAAAACCAACATACTGTCAAAATAGAGGAAAAACCAACATACTGTCAAAATAGAGGCAAAACCAACATACTGTCAAAATAGAGGAAAAACCAACATACTGTCAAAATAGAGGCAAAACCAACATACTGTCAAAATAGAGGAAAAACCAACATACTGTCAAAATAGCGGAAAAACCAACATACTGTCAAAATAGAGGCAAAACCAACATACTGTCAAAATATAGGCAAAACCAACATACTGTCAAAATAGAGGCAAAACCAACATACTGTCAAAATAGAGGCAAAACCAACATACTGTCAAAATAGAGGAAAAACCAACATACTGTCAAAATAGAGGCAAAACCAACATACTGTCAAAATAGAGGAAAAACCAACATGCTGTCAAAATAGAGGCAAAACCAACATACTGTCAAAATAGAGGCAAAACCAACATACTGTCAAAATAGAGGAAAAACCAACATACTGTCAAAATAGCGGAAAAACCAACATACTGTCAAAATAGAGGCAAAACCAACATACTGTCAAAATATAGGCAAAACCAACATACTGTCAAAATCGAGGAAAAACCAACATACTGTCAAAATAGAGGAAAAACCAACATACTGTCAAAATAGAGGAAAAACCAACATACTGTCAAAATAGAGGCAAAACCAACATACTGTCAAAATAGAGGAAAAACCAACATACTGTCAAAATAGAGGCAAAACCAACATACTGTCAAAATAGTGGCAAAACCAACATACTGTCAAAATAGTGGCAAAACCAACATACTGTCAAAATAGAGGAAAAACCAACATACTGTCAAAATAGAGGCAAAACCAACATACTGTCAAAATCGAGGAAAAACCAACATACTGTCAAAATAGAGGAAAAACCAACATACTGTCAAAATAGAGGAAAAACCAACATACTGTCAAAATAGAGGCAAAACCAACATACTGTCAAAATAGAGGAAAAACCAACATACTCTCAAAATAGTGGAAAAAAACAACATACTGTGAAAATTGAGGCAAAACCAACATACTGTCAAAATAGAGGCAAAACCAACATACTGTCAAAATAGAGGCAAAACCAACATACTGTCAAAATAGAGGAAAAACCAACATACTGTCAAAATAGAGGAAATTCCAACATACTGTCAAAATGGAGGCAAAACCAACATACTGTCAAAATAGAGGAAAAAACAACATACTGTCAAAATGGAGGCAAAACCAACATACTCTCAAAATAGAGGAAAAACCAACATACTGTCAAAATAGAGGAAAAACCAACATACTGTCAAAATAGAGGCAAAACCAACATACTGTCAAAATAGAGGCAAAACCAACATACTAACAAAATAGAGGCAAAACCAACATGCTGTCAAAATAGAGGCAAAACCAACATACTGTCAAAATAGAGGAAAAACCAACATACTGTCAAAATAGAGGCAAAACCAACATACTGTCAAAATAGAGGAAAAACCAACATACTGTCAAAATAGAGGTAAAACCAACATACTGTCAAAATAGAGGAAAAACCAACATACTGTCAAAATAGAGGAAAAACCAACATACTGTCAAAATAGAGGCAAAACCAACATACTGTCAAAATAGTGGCAAAACCAACATACTGTCAAAATAGAGGAAAAACCAACATACTGTCAAAATAGAGGCAAAACCAACATACTGTCAAAATCGAGGAAAAACCAACATACTGTCAAAATAGAGGAAAAACCAACATACTGTCAAAATAGAGGAAAAACCAACATACTGTCAAAATAGAGGAAAAACCAACATACTCTCAAAATAGTGGAAAAAAACAACATACTGTGAAAATTGAGGCAAAACCAACATACTGTCAAAATAGAGGCAAAACCAACATACTGTCAAAATAGAGGCAAAACCAACATACTGTCAAAATAGAGGAAAAACCAACATACTGTCAAAATAGAGGAAATTCCAACATACTGTCAAAATGGAGGCAAAACCAACATACTGTCAAAATAGAGGAAAAACCAACATACTGTCAAAATAGAGGAAAAAACAACATACTGTCAAAATGGAGGCAAAACCAACATACTCTCAAAATAGAGGAAAAACCAACATACTGTCAAAATAGAGGAAAAACCAACATACTGTCAAAATAGAGGCAAAACCAACATACTGTCAAAATAGAGGCAAAACCAACATACTAACAAAATAGAGGCAAAACCAACATGCTGTCAAAATAGAGGCAAAACCAACATACTGTCAAAATAGAGGAAAAACCAACATACTGTCAAAATAGAGGCAAAACCAACATACTGTCAAAATAGAGGAAAAACCAACATACTGTCAAAATAGAGGTAAAACCAACATACTGTCAAAATAGAGGAAAAACCAACATACTGTCAAAATAGAGGAAAAACCGACATAGAGGCAAAACCAACATACTGTCAAAATAGAGGCAAAACCAACATACTGTCAAAATAGAGGCAAAACCAACATTCTGTCAAAATAGAGGAAAAACCAACATACTGTCAAAATAGAGGAAAAACCAACATACTGTCAAAATAGAGGAAAAACCAACATACTGTCAAAATAGAGGAAAAACCAACATACTGTCAAAATAGAGGCAAAACCAACATACTGTCAAAATAGAGGAAAAACCAACATACTGTCAAAATAGCGGAAAAACCAACATACTG
Source organism: Thymallus thymallus (assembly GCA_023634145.1). NCBI lineage: Eukaryota > Metazoa > Chordata > Actinopteri > Salmoniformes > Salmonidae > Thymallus > Thymallus thymallus. Next base: position 840,682 of record JAKYLM010000065.1, read on the forward strand.
TCAAAATAGAGGCAAAACCAACATACTGTCAAAATAGAGGAAAAACCAACATACTGAGGAAAAACCAACATACTGTCAAAATCGAGGGAAAACCAACATACTGTCAAAATCGAGGAAAAACCAACATACTGTCAAAATAGAGGCAAAACCAACATACTGTCAAAATAGAGGAAAAACCAACATACTGTCAAAATAGAGGAAATTCCAACATACTGTCAAAATGGAGGCAAAACCAACATACTGTCAAAATAGAGGAAAAGCCAACATACTGTCAAAATAGAGGAAAAAACAACATACTGTCAAAATGGAGGCAAAACCAACATACTCTCAAAATAGAGGAAAAACCAACATACTGTCAAAATAGACCAAAAACCAACATACTGTCAAAATAGAGGCAAAACCAACATACTGTCAAAATAGAGGATAAACCAACATACTGTCAAAATAGAGGAAAAACCAACATACTGTCAAAATAGAGGCAAAACCAACATACTGTCAAAATAGAGGATAAACCAACATACTGTCAAAATAGAGAAAAAACCAACATACTGTCAAAATAGAGTTAAAACCAACATACTGTCAAAATAGAGGCAAAACCAACATACTGTCAAAATTGAGGCAAAACCAACATACTGTCAAAATAGAGGAAAAACCAACATACTGACAAAATAGAGGCAAAACCAACATACTGTCAAAATAGAGGCAAAACCAACATACTGTCAAAATAGAGGAAAAACCAACATACTGTCAAAATAGAGGCAAAACCAACATACTGTCAAAATAGAGGAAAAACCGACATAGAGGCAAAACCAACATACTGTCAAAATAGAGGCAAAACCAACATACTGTCAAAATAGAGGCAAAACCAACATTCTGTCAAAATAGAGGAAAAACCAACATACTGTCAAAATAGAGGAAAAACCAACATACTGTCAAAATAGAGGAAAAACCAACATACTGTCAAAATAGAGGAAAAACCAACATACTGTCAAAATAGAGGAAAAACCAACATACTGTCAAAATAGAGGCAAAACCAACATACTGTCAAAATAGAGGAAAAACCAACATACTGTCAAAATAGCGGAAAAACCAACATACTGTCAAAATAGAGGCAAAACCAACATACTGTCAAAATATAGGCAAAACCAACATACTGTCAAAATAGAGGCAAAACCAACATACTGTCAAAATATAGGCAAAACCAACATACTGTCAAAATAGAGGCAAAACCAACATACTGTCAAAATAGAGGCAAAACCAACATACTGTCAAAATAGAGGAAAAACCAACATACTGTCAAAATAGAGGCAAAACCAACATACTGTCAAAATAGAGGAAAAACCAACATACTGTCAAAATAGAGGAAAAACCAACATACTGTCAAAATAGAGGCAAAACCAACATACTGTCAAAATAGAGGCAAAACCAACATACTGTCAAAATAGAGGATAAACCAACATACTGTCAAAATAGAGGAAAAACCAACATACTGTCAAAATAGAGGCAAAACCAACATACTGTCAAAATAGAGGAAAAACCAACATACTGTCAAAATAGAGGAAAAACCAACATACTGTCAAAATAGAGGAAAAACCAACATACTGTCAAAATAGAGGCAAAACCAACATACTGTCAAAATATAGGCAAAACCAACATACTGTCAAAATAGAGGAAAAACCAACATACTGTCAAAATAGAGGCAAAACCAACATACTGTCAAAATAGAGGAAAAACCAACATACTGTCAAAATAGAGGCAAAACCAACATACTGTCAAAATAGAGGAAAAACCAACATACTGTCAAAATAGCGGAAAAACCAACATACTGTCAAAATAGAGGCAAAACCAACATACTGTCAAAATATAGGCAAAACCAACATACTGTCAAAATAGAGGCAAAACCAACATACTGTCAAAATAGAGGCAAAACCAACATACTGTCAAAATAGAGGAAAAACCAACATACTGTCAAAATAGAGGCAAAACCAACATACTGTCAAAATAGAGGAAAAACCAACATGCTGTCAAAATAGAGGCAAAACCAACATACTGTCAAAATAGAGGCAAAACCAACATACTGTCAAAATAGAGGAAAAACCAACATACTGTCAAAATAGCGGAAAAACCAACATACTGTCAAAATAGAGGCAAAACCAACATACTGTCAAAATATAGGCAAAACCAACATACTGTCAAAATCGAGGAAAAACCAACATACTGTCAAAATAGAGGAAAAACCAACATACTGTCAAAATAGAGGAAAAACCAACATACTGTCAAAATAGAGGCAAAACCAACATACTGTCAAAATAGAGGAAAAACCAACATACTGTCAAAATAGAGGCAAAACCAACATACTGTCAAAATAGTGGCAAAACCAACATACTGTCAAAATAGTGGCAAAACCAACATACTGTCAAAATAGAGGAAAAACCAACATACTGTCAAAATAGAGGCAAAACCAACATACTGTCAAAATCGAGGAAAAACCAACATACTGTCAAAATAGAGGAAAAACCAACATACTGTCAAAATAGAGGAAAAACCAACATACTGTCAAAATAGAGGCAAAACCAACATACTGTCAAAATAGAGGAAAAACCAACATACTCTCAAAATAGTGGAAAAAAACAACATACTGTGAAAATTGAGGCAAAACCAACATACTGTCAAAATAGAGGCAAAACCAACATACTGTCAAAATAGAGGCAAAACCAACATACTGTCAAAATAGAGGAAAAACCAACATACTGTCAAAATAGAGGAAATTCCAACATACTGTCAAAATGGAGGCAAAACCAACATACTGTCAAAATAGAGGAAAAAACAACATACTGTCAAAATGGAGGCAAAACCAACATACTCTCAAAATAGAGGCAAAACCAACATACTGTCAAAATAGAGGAAAAACCAACATACTGTCAAAATAGAGGCAAAACCAACATACTGTCAAAATAGAGGCAAAACCAACATACTAACAAAATAGAGGCAAAACCAACATGCTGTCAAAATAGAGGCAAAACCAACATACTGTCAAAATAGAGGAAAAACCAACATACTGTCAAAATAGAGGCAAAACCAACATACTGTCAAAATAGAGGAAAAACCAACATACTGTCAAAATAGAGGTAAAACCAACATACTGTCAAAATAGAGGAAAAACCAACATACTGTCAAAATAGAGGAAAAACCGACATAGAGGCAAAACCAACATACTGTCAAAATAGAGGCAAAACCAACATACTGTCAAAATAGAGGCAAAACCAACATTCTGTCAAAATAGAGGAAAAACCAACATACTGTCAAAATAGAGGAAAAACCAACATACTGTCAAAATAGAGGAAAAACCAACATACTGTCAAAATAGAGGAAAAACCAACATACTGTCAAAATAGAGGCAAAACCAACATACTGTCAAAATAGAGGAAAAACCAACATACTGTCAAAATAGCGGAAAAACCAACATACTGTCAAAATAGAGGCAAAACCAACATACTGTCAAAATAGAGGAAAAACCAACATACTGAGGAAAAACCAACATACTGTCAAAATCGAGGAAAAACCAACATACTGTCAAAATCGAGGAAAAACCAACATACTGTCAAAATAGAGGCAAAACCAACATACTGTCAAAATAGAGGAAAAACCAACATACTGTCAAAATAGAGGAAATTCCAACATACTGTCAAAATGGAGGCAAAACCAACATACTGTCAAAATAGAGGAAAAGCCAACATACTGTCAAAATAGAGGAAAAAACAACATACTGTCAAAATGGAGGCAAAACCAACATACTCTCAAAATAGAGGAAAAACCAACATACTGTCAAAATAGAGGAAAAACCAACATACTGTCAAAATAGAGGCAAAACCAACATACTGTCAAAATAGAGGCAAAACCAACATACTAACAAAATAGAGGCAAAACCAAACATACTGTCAAAATAGAGGCAAAACCAACATACTGTCAAAATAGAGGAAAAACCAACATACTGTCAAAATAGAGGCAAAACCAACATACTGTCAAAATAGAGGAAAAACCAACATACTGTCAAAATAGAGGTAAAACCAACATACTGTCAAAATAGAGGAAAAACCAACATACTGTCAAAATAGAGGAAAAACCGACATAGAGGCAAAACCAACATACTGTCAAAATAGAGGCAAAACCAACATACTGTCAAAATAGAGGCAAAACCAACATTCTGTCAAAATAGAGGAAAAACCAACATACTGTCAAAATAGAGGAAAAACCAACATACTGTCAAAATAGAGGCAAAACCAACATACTGTCAAAATAGAGGAAAAACCAACATACTGTCAAAATAGCGGAAAAACCAACATACTGTCAAAATAGAGGCAAAACCAACATACTGTCAAAATATAGGCAAAACCAACATACTGTCAAAATAGAGGCAAAACCAACATACTGTCAAAATAGAGGCAAAACCAACATACTGTCAAAATAGAGGAAAAACCAACATACTGTCAAAATAGAGGAAAAACCATTATACTGTCAAAATAGAGGAAAAACCAACACACTGTCAAAATAGAGGAAAAACCAACATACTGTTAAAATAGAGGAAAAACCAACATTCTGTCAAAATAGAGGCAAAACCAACATACTGTCAAAATAGAGGAAAAGCCAACATAGAGGCAAAACCAACATACTGTCAAAATAGAGGAAAAACCAACATACTGTCAAAATAGAGGCAAAACCAAAATACTGTCAAAATAGAGGCAAAACCAACATACTGTCAAAATATAGGCAAAACCAACATACTGTCAAAATAGAGGCAAAACCAACATACTGTCAAAATAGAGGAAAAACCAACATACTGTCAAAATAGAGGAAAAACCAACATACTGTCAAAATAGAGGCAAAACCAACATACTGTCAAAATAGAGGCAAAACCAACATACTGTCAAAATAGAGGCAAAACCAACATACTGTCAAAATAGAGGCAAAACCAACATACTGTCAAAATAGAGGAAAAAACAACATACTGTCAAAAAAGAGGCAAAACCAACATACTGTCAAAATAGAGGCAAAACCAACATACTGTCAAAATAGAGGAAAAACCAACATAGAGGCAAAACCAACATACTGTCAAAATAGAGGCAAAACCAACATACTGTCAAAATAGAGGCAACACCAACATACTGTCAAAAAAGAGGAAAAACCAACATACTGTCAAAATAGAGGAAAAACCAAAATACTGTCAAAATAGAGGAAAAACCAACATACTGTCAAAATAGAGGCAAAACCAACATACTGTCAAAATAGAGGAAAAACCAACATAGAGGCAAAACCAACATACTGTCAAAATAGAGGCAAAACCAACATACTGTCAAAATAGAGGCAAAACCAACATAATGTCAAAATAGAGGAAAAACCAACATAGAGGCAAAACCAACATACTGTCAAAATAGAGGCAAAACCAACATACTGTCAAAATAGAGGCAAAACCAACATAATGTCAAAATAGAGGAAAAACCAACATACTGTCAAAAAAGAGGCAAAACCAACATACTGTCAAAATAGAGGCAAAACCAACATACTGTCAAAATAGAGGAAAAACCAACATAGAGGCAAAACCAACATACTGTCAAAATAGAGGCAAAACCAACATACTGTCAAAATAGAGGAAAAACCAACATAGAGGCAACACCAACATACTGTCAAAATAGAGGAAAAACCAACATACTGTCAAAATAGAGGAAAAACCAACATACTGTCAAAATAGACGAAAAACCAACATACTGTCAAAATAGAGGCAAAACCAACATACTGTCAAAATAGAGGATAAACCAACATACTGTCAAAATAGAGGAAAAACCAACATACTGTCAAAATAGAGGCAAAACCAACATACTGTCAAAATAGAGGATAAACCAACATACTGTCAAAATAGAGAAAAAACCAACATACTGTCAAAATAGAGTTAAAACCAACATACTGTCAAAATAGAGGCAAAACCAACATACTGTCAAAATTGAGGCAAAACCAACATACTGTCAAAATAGAGGAAAAACCAACATACTGTCAAAATAGAGGCAAAACCAACATACTGTCAAAATAGTGGCAAAACCAACATACTGTCAAAATAGAGGAAAAACCAACATACTGTCAAAATAGAGGCAAAACCAACATACTGTCAAAATCGAGGAAAAACCAACATACTGTCAAAATAGAGGAAAAACCAACATACTGTCAAAATAGAGGAAAAACCAACATACTGTCAAAATAGAGGCAAAACCAACATACTGTCAAAATAGAGGAAAAACCAACATACTCTCAAAATAGTGGAAAAAAACAACATACTGTGAAAATTGAGGCAAAACCAACATACTGTCAAAATAGAGGCAAAACCAACATACTGTCAAAATAGAGGCAAAACCAACATACTGTCAAAATAGAGGAAAAACCAACATACTGTCAAAATAGAGGAAATTCCAACATACTGTCAAAATGGAGGCAAAACCAACATACTGTCAAAATAGAGGAAAAACCAACATACTGTCAAAATAGAGGAAAAAACAACATACTGTCAAAATGGAGGCAAAACCAACATACTCTCAAAATAGAGGAAAAACCAACATACTGTCAAAATAGAGGAAAAACCAACATACTGTCAAAATAGAGGCAAAACCAACATACTGTCAAAATAGAGGCAAAACCAACATACTAACAAAATAGAGGCAAAACCAACATGCTGTCAAAATAGAGGCAAAACCAACATACTGTCAAAATAGAGGAAAAACCAACATACTGTCAAAATAGAGGCAAAACCAACATACTGTCAAAATAGAGGAAAAACCAACATACTGTCAAAATAGAGGTAAATCCAACATACTGTCAAAATAGAGGAAAAACCAACATACTGTCAAAATAGAGGAAAAACCGACATAGAGGCAAAACCAACATACTGTCAAAATAGAGGCAAAACCAACATACTGTCAAAATAGAGGCAAAACCAACATTCTGTCAAAATAGAGGAAAAACCAACATACTGTCAAAATAGAGGAAAAACCAACATACTGTCAAAATAGAGGAAAAACCAACATACTGTCAAAATAGAGGAAAAACCAACATACTGTCAAAATAGAGGCAAAACCAACATACTGTCAAAATAGAGGAAAAACCAACATACTGTCAAAATAGCGGAAAAACCAACATACTGTCAAAATAGAGGCAAAACCAACATACTGTCAAAATAGAGGAAAAACCAACATACTGAGGAAAAACCAACATACTGTCAAAATCGAGGAAAAACCAACATACTGTCAAAATCGAGGAAAAACCAACATACTGTCAAAATAGAGGCAAAACCAACATACTGTCAAAATAGAGGAAAAACCAACATACTGTCAAAATAGAGGAAATTCCAACATACTGTCAAAATGGAGGCAAAACCAACATACTGTCAAAATAGTGGCAAAACCAACATACTGTCAAAATAGAGGAAAAACCAACATACTGTCAAAATAGAGGCAAAACCAACATACTGTCAAAATCGAGGAAAAACCAACATACTGTCAAAATAGAGGAAAAACCAACATACTGTCAAAATAGAGGAAAAACCAACATACTGTCAAAATAGAGGCAAAACCAACATACTGTCAAAATAGAGGAAAAACCAACATACTCTCAAAATAGTGGAAAAAAACAACATACTGTGAAAATTGAGGCAAAACCAACATACTGTCAAAATAGAGGCAAAACCAACATACTGTCAAAATAGAGGCAAAACCAACATACTGTCAAAATAGAGGAAAAACCAACATACTGTCAAAATAGAGGAAATTCCAACATACTGTCAAAATGGAGGCAAAACCAACATACTGTCAAAATAGAGGAAAAACCAACATACTGTCAAAATAGAGGAAAAAACAACATACTGTCAAAATGGAGGCAAAACCAACATACTCTCAAAATAGAGGAAAAACCAACATACTGTCAAAATAGAGGAAAAACCAACATACTGTCAAAATAGAGGCAAAACCAACATACTGTCAAAATAGAGGCAAAACCAACATACTAACAAAATAGAGGCAAAACCAACATGCTGTCAAAATAGAGGCAAAACCAACATACTGTCAAAATAGAGGAAAAACCAACATACTGTCAAAATAGAGGCAAAACCAACATACTGTCAAAATAGAGGAAAAACCAACATACTGTCAAAATAGAGGTAAAACCAACATACTGTCAAAATAGAGGAAAAACCAACATACTGTCAAAATAGAGGAAAAACCGACATAGAGGCAAAACCAACATACTGTCAAAATAGAGGCAAAACCAACATACTGTCAAAATAGAGGCAAAACCAACATTCTGTCAAAATAGAGGAAAAACCAACATACTGTCAAAATAGAGGAAAAACCAACATACTGTCAAAATAGAGGAAAAACCAACATACTGTCAAAATAGAGGAAAAACCAACATACTGTCAAAATAGAGGCAAAACCAACATACTGTCAAAATAGAGGAAAAACCAACATACTGTCAAAATAGCGGAAAAACCAACATACTGTCAAAATAGAGGCAAAACCAACATACTGTCAAAATAGAGGAAAAACCAACATACTGAGGAAAAACCAACATACTGTCAAAATCGAGGAAAAACCAACATACTGTCAAAATCGAGGAAAAACCAACATACTGTCAAAATAGAGGCAAAACCAACATACTGTCAAAATAGAGGAAAAACCAACATACTGTCAAAATAGAGGAAATTCCAACATACTGTCAAAATGGAGGCAAAACCAACATACTGTCAAAATAGAGGAAAAGCCAACATACTGTCAAAATAGAGGAAAAAACAACATACTGTCAAAATGGAGGCAAAACCAACATACTCTCAAAATAGAGGAAAAACCAACATACTGTCAAAATAGAGGAAAAACCAACATACTGTCAAAATAGAGGCAAAACCAACATACTGTCAAAATAGAGGCAAAACCAACATACTAACAAAATAGAGGCAAAACCAAACATACTGTCAAAATAGAGGCAAAACCAACATACTGTCAAAATAGAGGAAAAACCAACATACTGTCAAAATAGAGGCAAAACCAACATACTGTCAAAATAGAGGAAAAACCAACATACTGTCAAAATAGAGGTAAAACCAACATACTGTCAAAATAGAGGAAAAACCAACATACTGTCAAAATAGAGGAAAAACCGACATAGAGGCAAAACCAACATACTGTCAAAATAGAGGCAAAACCAACATACTGTCAAAATAGAGGCAAAACCAACATTCTGTCAAAATAGAGGAAAAACCAACATACTGTCAAAATAGAGGAAAAACCAACATACTGTCAAAATAGAGGCAAAACCAACATACTGTCAAAATAGAGGAAAAACCAACATACTGTCAAAATAGCGGAAAAACCAACATACTGTCAAAATAGAGGCAAAACCAACATACTGTCAAAATATAGGCAAAACCAACATACTGTCAAAATAGAGGCAAAACCAACATACTGTCAAAATAGAGGCAAAACCAACATACTGTCAAAATAGAGGAAAAACCAACATACTGTCAAAATAGAGGAAAAACCATTATACTGTCAAAATAGAGGAAAAACAAACACACTGTCAAAATAGAGGAAAAACCAACATACTGTTAAAATAGAGGAAAAACCAACATTCTGTCAAAATAGAGGCAAAACCAACATACTGTCAAAATAGAGGAAAAGCCAACATAGAGGCAAAACCAACATACTGTCAAAATAGAGGAAAAACCAACATACTGTCAAAATAGAGGCAAAACCAAAATACTGTCAAAATAGAGGCAAAACCAACATACTGTCAAAATATAGGCAAAACCAACATACTGTCAAAATAGAGGCAAAACCAACATACTGTCAAAATAGAGGAAAAACCAACATACTGTCAAAATAGAGGAAAAACCAACATACTGTCAAAATAGAGGCAAAACCAACATACTGTCAAAATAGAGGCAAAACCAACATACTGTCAAAATAGAGGCAAAACCAACATACTGTCAAAATAGAGGCAAAACCAACATACTGTCAAAATAGAGGAAAAAACAACATACTGTCAAAAAAGAGGCAAAACCAACATACTGTCAAAATAGAGGCAAAACCAACATACTGTCAAAATAGAGGAAAAACCAACATAGAGGCAAAACCAACATACTGTCAAAATAGAGGCAAAACCAACATACTGTCAAAATAGAGGCAAAACCAACATACTGTCAAAAAAGAGGAAAAACCAACATACTGTCAAAATAGAGGAAAAACCAAAATACTGTCAAAATAGAGGAAAAACCAACATACTGTCAAAATAGAGGCAAAACCAACATACTGTCAAAATAGAGGAAAAACCAACATAGAGGCAAAACCAACATACTGTCAAAATAGAGGCAAAACCAACATACTGTCAAAATAGAGGCAAAACCAACATAATGTCAAAATAGAGGAAAAACCAACATAGAGGCAAAACCAACATACTGTCAAAATAGAGGCAAAACCAACATACTGTCAAAAATGAGGCAAAACCAACATACTGTCAAAATAGAGGAAAAACCAACATACTGTCAAAAAAGAGGCAAAACCAACATACTGTCAAAATAGAGGCAAAACCAACATACTGTCAAAATAGAGGAAAAACCAACATAGAGGCAAAACCAACATACTGTCAAAATAGAGGCAAAACCAACATACTGTCAAAATAGAGGAAAAACCAACATAGAGGCAACACCAACATACTGTCAAAATAGAGGAAAAACCAACATACTGTCAAAATAGAGGAAAAACCAACATACTGTCAAAATAGACGAAAAACCAACATACTGTCAAAATAGAGGCAAAACCAACATACTGTCAAAATAGAGGATAAACCAACATACTGTCAAAATAGAGGAAAAACCAACATACTGTCAAAATAGAGGCAAAACCAACATACTGTCAAAATAGAGGATAAACCAACATACTGTCAAAATAGAGAAAAAACCAACATACTGTCAAAATAGAGTTAAAACCAACATACTGTCAAAATAGAGGCAAAACCAACATACTGTCAAAATAGTGGCAAAACCAACATACTGTCAAAATAGAGGAAAAACCAACATACTGTCAAAATAGAGGCAAAACCAACATACTGTCAAAATCGAGGAAAAACCAACATACTGTCAAAATAGAGGAAAAACCAACATACTGTCAAAATAGAGGAAAAACCAACATACTGTCAAAATAGAGGCAAAACCAACATACTGTCAAAATAGAGGAAAAACCAACATACTCTCAAAATAGTGGAAAAAAACAACATACTGTGAAAATTGAGGCAAAACCAACATACTGTCAAAATAGAGGCAAAACCAACATACTGTCAAAATAGAGGCAAAACCAACATACTGTCAAAATAGAGGAAAAACCAACATACTGTCAAAATAGAGGAAAAACCAACATACTGTCAAAATAGAGGCAAAACCAACATACTGTCAAAATAGAGGAAAAACCAACATACTGTCAAAATAGACGAAAAACCAACATACTGTCAAAATAGAGGCAAAACCAACATACTGTCAAAATAGAGGATAAACCAACATACTGTCAAAATAGAGGAAAAACCAACATACTGTCAAAATAGAGGCAAAACCAACATACTGTCAAAATAGAGGATAAACCAACATACTGTCAAAATAGAGAAAAAACCAACATACTGTCAAAATAGAGTTAAAACCAACATACTGTCAAAATAGAGGCAAAACCAACATACTGTCAAAATTGAGGCAAAACCAACATACTGTCAAAATAGAGGAAAAACCAACATACTGTCAAAATAGAGGCAAAACCAACATACTGTCAAAATAGTGGCAAAACCAACATACTGTCAAAATAGAGGAAAAACCAACATACTGTCAAAATAGAGGCAAAACCAACATACTGTCAAAATCGAGGAAAAACCAACATACTGTCAAAATAGAGGAAAAACCAACATACTGTCAAAATAGAGGAAAAACCAACATACTGTCAAAATAGAGGCAAAACCAACATACTGTCAAAATAGAGGAAAAACCAACATACTCTCAAAATAGTGGAAAAAAACAACATACTGTGAAAATTGAGGCAAAACCAACATACTGTCAAAATAGAGGCAAAACCAACATACTGTCAAAATAGAGGCAAAACCAACATACTGTCAAAATAGAGGAAAAACCAACATACTGTCAAAATAGAGGAAATTCCAACATACTGTCAAAATGGAGGCAAAACCAACATACTGTCAAAATAGAGGAAAAACCAACATACTGTCAAAATAGAGGAAAAAACAACATACTGTCAAAATGGAGGCAAAACCAACATACTCTCAAAATAGAGGAAAAACCAACATACTGTCAAAATAGAGGAAAAACCAACATACTGTCAAAATAGAGGCAAAACCAACATACTGTCAAAATAGAGGCAAAACCAACATACTAACAAAATAGAGGCAAAACCAACATGCTGTCAAAATAGAGGCAAAACCAACATACTGTCAAAATAGAGGAAAAACCAACATACTGTCAAAATAGAGGCAAAACCAACATACTGTCAAAATAGAGGAAAAACCAACATACTGTCAAAATAGAGGTAAAACCAACATACTGTCAAAATAGAGGAAAAACCAACATACTGTCAAAATAGAGGAAAAACCGACATAGAGGCAAAACCAACATACTGTCAAAATAGAGGCAAAACCAACATACTGTCAAAATAGAGGCAAAACCAACATTCTGTCAAAATAGAGGAAAAACCAACATACTGTCAAAATAGAGGAAAAACCAACATACTGTCAAAATAGAGGAAAAACCAACATACTGTCAAAATAGAGGAAAAACCAACATACTGTCAAAATAGAGGCAAAACCAACATACTGTCAAAATAGAGGAAAAACCAACATACTGTCAAAATAGCGGAAAAACCAACATACTGTCAAAATAGAGGCAAAACCAACATACTGTCAAAATAGAGGAAAAACCAACATACTGAGGAAAAACCAACATACTGTCAAAATCGAGGAAAAACCAACATACTGTCAAAATCGAGGAAAAACCAACATACTGTCAAAATAGAGGCAAAACCAACATACTGTCAAAATAGAGGAAAAACCAACATACTGTCAAAATAGAGGAAATTCCAACATACTGTCAAAATGGAGGCAAAACCAACATACTGTCAAAATAGTGGCAAAACCAACATACTGTCAAAATAGAGGAAAAACCAACATACTGTCAAAATAGAGGCAAAACCAACATACTGTCAAAATCGAGGAAAAACCAACATACTGTCAAAATAGAGGAAAAACCAACATACTGTCAAAATAGAGGAAAAACCAACATACTGTCAAAATAGAGGCAAAACCAACATACTGTCAAAATAGAGGAAAAACCAACATACTCTCAAAATAGTGGAAAAAAACAACATACTGTGAAAATTGAGGCAAAACCAACATACTGTCAAAATAGAGGCAAAACCAACATACTGTCAAAATAGAGGCAAAACCAACATACTGTCAAAATAGAGGAAAAACCAACATACTGTCAAAATAGAGGAAATTCCAACATACTGTCAAAATGGAGGCAAAACCAACATACTGTCAAAATAGAGGAAAAACCAACATACTGTCAAAATAGAGGAAAAAACAACATACTGTCAAAATGGAGGCAAAACCAACATACTCTCAAAATAGAGGAAAAACCAACATACTGTCAAAATAGAGGAAAAACCAACATACTGTCAAAATAGAGGCAAAACCAACATACTGTCAAAATAGAGGCAAAACCAACATACTAACAAAATAGAGGCAAAACCAACATGCTGTCAAAATAGAGGCAAAACCAACATACTGTCAAAATAGAGGAAAAACCAACATACTGTCAAAATAGAGGCAAAACCAACATACTGTCAAAATAGAGGAAAAACCAACATACTGTCAAAATAGAGGTAAAACCAACATACTGTCAAAATAGAGGAAAAACCAACATACTGTCAAAATAGAGGAAAAACCGACATAGAGGCAAAACCAACATACTGTCAAAATAGAGGCAAAACCAACATACTGTCAAAATAGAGGCAAAACCAACATTCTGTCAAAATAGAGGAAAAACCAACATACTGTCAAAATAGAGGAAAAACCAACATACTGTCAAAATAGAGGAAAAACCAACATACTGTCAAAATAGAGGAAAAACCAACATACTGTCAAAATAGAGGCAAAACCAACATACTGTCAAAATAGAGGAAAAACCAACATACTGTCAAAATAGCGGAAAAACCAACATACTGTCAAAATAGAGGCAAAACCAACATACTGTCAAAATAGAGGAAAAACCAACATACTGAGGAAAAACCAACATACTGTCAAAATCGAGGAAAAACCAACATACTGTCAAAATCGAGGAAAAACCAACATACTGTCAAAATAGAGGCAAAACCAACATACTGTCAAAATAGAGGAAAAACCAACATACTGTCAAAAGAGAGGAAATTCCAACATACTGTCAAAATGGAGGCAAAACCAACATACTGTCAAAATAGAGGAAAAGCCAACATACTGTCAAAATAGAGGAAAAAACAACATACTGTCAAAATGGAGGCAAAACCAACATACTCTCAAAATAGAGGAAAAACCAACATACTGTCAAAATAGAGGAAAAACCAACATACTGTCAAAATAGAGGCAAAACCAACATACTGTCAAAATAGAGGCAAAACCAACATACTAACAAAATAGAGGCAAAACCAAACATACTGTCAAAATAGAGGCAAAACCAACATACTGTCAAAATAGAGGAAAAACCAACATACTGTCAAAATAGAGGCAAAACCAACATACTGTCAAAATAGAGGAAAAACCAACATACTGTCAAAATAGAGGTAAAACCAACATACTGTCAAAATAGAGGAAAAACCAACATACTGTCAAAATAGAGGAAAAACCGACATAGAGGCAAAACCAACATACTGTCAAAATAGAGGCAAAACCAACATACTGTCAAAATAGAGGCAAAACCAACATTCTGTCAAAATAGAGGAAAAACCAACATACTGTCAAAATAGAGGAAAAACCAACATACTGTCAAAATAGAGGCAAAACCAACATACTGTCAAAATAGAGGAAAAACCAACATACTGTCAAAATAGCGGAAAAACCAACATACTGTCAAAATAGAGGCAAAACCAACATACTGTCAAAATATAGGCAAAACCAACATACTGTCAAAATAGAGGCAAAACCAACATACTGTCAAAATAGAGGCAAAACCAACATACTGTCAAAATAGAGGAAAAACCAACATACTGTCAAAATAGAGGAAAAACCATTATACTGTCAAAATAGAGGAAAAACCAACACACTGTCAAAATAGAGGAAAAACCAACATACTGTTAAAATAGAGGAAAAACCAACATTCTGTCAAAATAGAGGCAAAACCAACATACTGTCAAAATAGAGGAAAAGCCAACATAGAGGCAAAACCAACATACTGTCAAAATAGAGGAAAAACCAACATACTGTCAAAATAGAGGCAAAACCAAAATACTGTCAAAATAGAGGCAAAACCAACATACTGTCAAAATATAGGCAAAACCAACATACTGTCAAAATAGAGGCAAAACCAACATACTGTCAAAATAGAGGAAAAACCAACATACTGTCAAAATAGAGGAAAAACCAACATACTGTCAAAATAGAGGCAAAACCAACATACTGTCAAAATAGAGGCAAAACCAACATACTGTCAAAATAGAGGCAAAACCAACATACTGTCAAAATAGAGGCAAAACCAACATACTGTCAAAATAGAGGAAAAAACAACATACTGTCAAAAAAGAGGCAAAACCAACATACTGTCAAAATAGAGGCAAAACCAACATACTGTCAAAATAGAGGAAAAACCAACATAGAGGCAAAACCAACATACTGTCAAAATAGAGGCAAAACCAACATACTGTCAAAATAGAGGCAAAACCAACATACTGTCAAAAAAGAGGAAAAACCAACATACTGTCAAAATAGAGGAAAAACCAAAATACTGTCAAAATAGAGGAAAAACCAACATACTGTCAAAATAGAGGCAAAACCAACATACTGTCAAAATAGAGGAAAAACCAACATAGAGGCAAAACCAACATACTGTCAAAATAGAGGCAAAACCAACATACTGTCAAAATAGAGGCAAAACCAACATAATGTCAAAATAGAGGAAAAACCAACATAGAGGCAAAACCAACATACTGTCAAAATAGAGGCAAAACCAACATACTGTCAAAAATGAGGCAAAACCAACATACTGTCAAAATAGAGGAAAAACCAACATACTGTCAAAAAAGAGGCAAAACCAACATACTGTCAAAATAGAGGCAAAACCAACATACTGTCAAAATAGAGGAAAAACCAACATAGAGGCAAAACCAACATACTGTCAAAATAGAGGCAAAACCAACATACTGTCAAAATAGAGGAAAAACCAACATAGAGGCAACACCAACATACTGTCAAAATAGAGGAAAAACCAACATACTGTCAAAATAGAGGAAAAACCAACATACTGTCAAAATAGACGAAAAACCAACATACTGTCAAAATAGAGGCAAAACCAACATACTGTCAAAATAGAGGATAAACCAACATACTGTCAAAATAGAGGAAAAACCAACATACTGTCAAAATAGAGGCAAAACCAACATACTGTCAAAATAGAGGATAAACCAACATACTGTCAAAATAGAGAAAAAACCAACATACTGTCAAAATAGAGTTAAAACCAACATACTGTCAAAATAGAGGCAAAACCAACATACTGTCAAAATAGTGGCAAAACCAACATACTGTCAAAATAGAGGAAAAACCAACATACTGTCAAAATAGAGGCAAAACCAACATACTGTCAAAATCGAGGAAAAACCAACATACTGTCAAAATAGAGGAAAAACCAACATACTGTCAAAATAGAGGAAAAACCAACATACTGTCAAAATAGAGGCAAAACCAACATACTGTCAAAATAGAGGAAAAACCAACATACTCTCAAAATAGTGGAAAAAAACAACATACTGTGAAAATTGAGGCAAAACCAACATACTGTCAAAATAGAGGCAAAACCAACATACTGTCAAAATAGAGGCAAAACCAACATACTGTCAAAATAGAGGAAAAACCAACATACTGTCAAAATAGAGGAAATTCCAACATACTGTCAAAATGGAGGCAAAACCAACATACTGTCAAAATAGAGGAAAAACCAACATACTGTCAAAATAGAGGAAAAAACAACATACTGTCAAAATGGAGGCAAAACCAACATACTCTCAAAATAGAGGAAAAACCAACATACTGTCAAAATAGAGGAAAAACCAACATACTGTCAAAATAGAGGCAAAACCAACATACTGTCAAAATAGAGGCAAAACCAACATACTAACAAAATAGAGGCAAAACCAACATGCTGTCAAAATAGAGGCAAAACCAACATACTGTCAAAATAGAGGAAAAACCAACATACTGTCAAAATAGAGGCAAAACCAACATACTGTCAAAATAGAGGAAAAACCAACATACTGTCAAAATAGAGGTAAAACCAACATACTGTCAAAATAGAGGAAAAACCAACATACTGTCAAAATAGAGGAAAAACCGACATAGAGGCAAAACCAACATACTGTCAAAATAGAGGCAAAACCAACATACTGTCAAAATAGAGGCAAAACCAACATTCTGTCAAAATAGAGGAAAAACCAACATACTGTCAAAATAGAGGAAAAACCAACATACTGTCAAAATAGAGGAAAAACCAACATACTGTCAAAATAGAGGCAAAACCAACATACTGTCAAAATAGAGGAAAAACCAACATACTGTCAAAATAGCGGAAAAACCAACATACTGTCAAAATAGAGGCAAAACCAACATACTGTCAAAATAGAGGAAAAACCAACATACTGAGGAAAAACCAACATACTGTCAAAATCGAGGAAAAACCAACATACTGTCAAAATCGAGGAAAAACCAACATACTGTCAAAATAGAGGCAAAACCAACATACTGTCAAAATAGAGGAAAAACCAACATACTGTCAAAATAGAGGAAATTCCAACATACTGTCAAAATGGAGGCAAAACCAACATACTGTCAAAATAGAGGAAAAGCCAACATACTGTCAAAATAGAGGAAAAAACAACATACTGTCAAAATGGAGGCAAAACCAACATACTCTCAAAATAGAGGAAAAACCAACATACTGTCAAAATAGAGGAAAAACCAACATACTGTCAAAATAGAGGCAAAACCAACATACTGTCAAAATAGAGGCAAAACCAACATACTAACAAAATAGAGGCAAAACCAAACATACTGTCAAAATAGAGGCAAAACCAACATACTGTCAAAATAGAGGAAAAACCAACATACTGTCAAAATAGAGGCAAAACCAACATACTGTCAAAATAGAGGAAAAACCAACATACTGTCAAAATAGAGGTAAAACCAACATACTGTCAAAATAGAGGAAAAACCAACATACTGTCAAAATAGAGGAAAAACCGACATAGAGGCAAAACCAACATACTGTCAAAATAGAGGCAAAACCAACATACTGTCAAAATAGAGGCAAAACCAACATTCTGTCAAAATAGAGGAAAAACCAACATACTGTCAAAATAGAGGAAAAACCAACATACTGTCAAAATAGAGGCAAAACCAACATACTGTCAAAATAGAGGAAAAACCAACATACTGTCAAAATAGCGGAAAAACCAACATACTGTCAAAATAGAGGCAAAACCAACATACTGTCAAAATATAGGCAAAACCAACATACTGTCAAAATAGAGGCAAAACCAACATACTGTCAAAATAGAGGCAAAACCAACATACTGTCAAAATAGAGGAAAAACCAACATACTGTCAAAATAGAGGAAAAACCATTATACTGTCAAAATAGAGGAAAAACCAACACACTGTCAAAATAGAGGAAAAACCAACATACTGTTAAAATAGAGGAAAAACCAACATTCTGTCAAAATAGAGGCAAAACCAACATACTGTCAAAATAGAGGAAAAGCCAACATAGAGGCAAAACCAACATACTGTCAAAATAGAGGAAAAACCAACATACTGTCAAAATAGAGGCAAAACCAAAATACTGTCAAAATAGAGGCAAAACCAACATACTGTCAAAATATAGGCAAAACCAACATACTGTCAAAATAGAGGCAAAACCAACATACTGTCAAAATAGAGGAAAAACCAACATACTGTCAAAATATAGGCAAAACCAACATACTGTCAAAATAGAGGCAAAACCAACATACTGTCAAAATAGAGGAAAAACCAACATACTGTCAAAATAGAGGAAAAACCAACATACTGTCAAAATAGAGGCAAAACCAACATACTGTCAAAATAGAGGCAAAACCAACATACTGTCAAAATATAGGCAAAACCAACATACTGTCAAAATAGAGGTAAAACCAACATACTGTCAAAATAGAGGAAAAACCAACATACTGTCAAAAAAGAGGCAAAACCAACATACTGTCAAAATAGAGGCAAAACCAACATACTGTCAAAATAGAGGCAAAACCAACATACTGTCAAAAAAGAGGAAAAACCAACATAGAGGCAAAACCAACATACTGTCAAAATAGAGGCAAAACCAACATACTGTCAAAATAGAGGCAAAACCAACATACTGTCAAAATAGAGGCAAAACCAACATACTGTCAAAATAGAGGCAAAACCAACATACTGTCAAAATAGAGGCAAAACCAACATACTGTCAAAATAGAGGCAAAACCAACATACTGTCAAAATAGAGGCAAAACCAACATACTGTCAAAATAGAGGAAAAACTAACATACTTTCAAAATAGAGGAAAAACCAACATACTGTCAAAATAGAGGAAAAACCAACATACTGTCAAAATAGAGGAAAAACCAACACACTGTCAAAATAGAGGCAAAACCAACATACTGTCAAAATAGAGGCAAAACCAACATACTGTCAAAATAGAGGCAAAACCAACATACTGTCAAAATAGAGGAAAAACTAACATACTGTCAAAATAGAGGAAAAACCAACATACTGTCAAAATAGAGGCAAAACCAACATACTGTCAAAATATAGTTAAAACCAACATACTGTCAAAATAGAGGCAAAACCAACATACTGTCAAAATAGAGGAAAAACCAACATACTGTCAAAACAGAGGAAAAACCAACATACTGTCAAAATAGAGGCAAAACCAACATACTGTCAAAATAGAGGAAAAACCAACATACTGTCAAAATAGAGGAAAAACCAACATAGAGGCAAAACAAACATACTGCCAAAATAGAGGCAAAACCAACATACTGTCAAAATAGAGGCAAAACCAACATACTGTCAAAATAGAGGAAAAACCAACATACTCTCAAAATAGAGGAAAAACCAACATACTGTCAAAATAGAGGAAAAACCAACATACTGTCAAAATAGAGGCAAAACCAACATACTGTCAAAATAGAGGCAAAACCAACATACTAACAAAATAGAGGCAAAACCAAACATACTGTCAAAATAGAGGCAAAACCAACATACTGTCAAAATAGAGGAAAAACCAACATACTGTCAAAATAGAGGCAAAACCAACATACTGTCAAAATCGAGGAAAAACCAACATACTGTCAAAATAGAGGTAAAACCAACATACTGTCAAAATAGAGGAAAAACCAACATACTGTCAAAATAGAGGAAAAACCGACATAGAGGCAAAACCAACATACTGTCAAAATAGAGGCAAAACCAACATACTGTCAAAATAGAGGCAAAACCAACATTCTGTCAAAATAGAGGAAAAACCAACATACTGTCAAAATAGAGGAAAAACCAACATACTGTCAAAATAGAGGCAAAACCAACATACTGTCAAAATAGAGGAAAAACCAACATACTGTCAAAATAGCGGAAAAACCAACATACTGTCAAAATAGAGGCAAAACCAACATACTGTCAAAATATAGGCAAAACCAAAATACTGTCAAAATAGAGGCAAAACCAACATACTGTCAAAATAGAGGCAAAACCAACATACTGTCAAAATAGAGGAAAAACCAACATACTGTCAAAATAGAGGAAAAACCATTATACTGTCAAAATAGAGGAAAAACCAACACACTGTCAAAATAGAGGAAAAACCAACATACTGTTAAAATAGAGGAAAAACCAACATTCTGTCAAAATAGAGGCAAAACCAACATACTGTCAAAATAGAGGAAAAGCCAACATAGAGGCAAAACCAACATACTGTCAAAATAGAGGAAAAACCAACATACTGTCAAAATAGAGGCAAAACCAAAATACTGTCAAAATAGAGGCAAAACCAACATACTGTCAAAATATAGGCAAAACCAACATACTGTCAAAATAGAGGCAAAACCAACATACTGTCAAAATAGAGGAAAAACCAACATACTGTCAAAATATAGGCAAAACCAACATACTGTCAAAATAGAGGCAAAACCAACATACTGTCAAAATAGAGGAAAAACCAACATACTGTCAAAATAGAGGAAAAACCAACATACTGTCAAAATAGAGGCAAAACCAACATACTGTCAAAATAGAGGCAAAACCAACATACTGTCAAAATATAGGCAAAACCAACATACTGTCAAAATAGAGGTAAAACCAACATACTGTCAAAATAGAGGAAAAACCAACATACTGTCAAAAAAGAGGCAAAACCAACATACTGTCAAAATAGAGGCAAAACCAACATACTGTCAAAATAGAGGCAAAACCAACATACTGTCAAAAAAGAGGAAAAACCAACATAGAGGCAAAACCAACATACTGTCAAAATAGAGGCAAAACCAACATACTGTCAAAATAGAGGCAAAACCAACATACTGTCAAAATAGAGGCAAAACCAACATACTGTCAAAATAGAGGCAAAACCAACATACTGTCAAAATAGAGGCAAAACCAACATACTGTCAAAATAGAGGCAAAACCAACATACTGTCAAAATAGAGGCAAAACCAACATACTGTCAAAATAGAGGAAAAACTAACATACTTTCAAAATAGAGGAAAAACCAACATACTGTCAAAATAGAGGAAAAACCAACATACTGTCAAAATAGAGGAAAAACCAACACACTGTCAAAATAGAGGCAAAACCAACATACTGTCAAAATAGAGGCAAAACCAACATACTGTCAAAATAGAGGCAAAACCAACATACTGTCAAAATAGAGGAAAAACTAACATACTGTCAAAATAGAGGAAAAACCAACATACTGTCAAAATAGAGGCAAAACCAACATACTGTCAAAATATAGTTAAAACCAACATACTGTCAAAATAGAGGCAAAACCAACATACTGTCAAAATAGAGGAAAAACCAACATACTGTCAAAACAGAGGAAAAACCAACATACTGTCAAAATAGAGGCAAAACCAACATACTGTCAAAATAGAGGAAAAACCAACATACTGTCAAAATAGAGGAAAAACCAACATAGAGGCAAAACAAACATACTGCCAAAATAGAGGCAAAACCAACATACTGTCAAAATAGAGGCAAAACCAACATACTGTCAAAATCGAGGAAAAACCAACATACTGTCAAAATAGAGGCAAAACCAACATACTGTCAAAATATAGGCAAAACCAACATACTGTCAAAATAGAGGCAAAACCAACATACTGTTAAAATAGAGGCAAAACCAACATACTGTCAAAATAGAGGAAAAACCAACATACTGTCAAAATAGAGGAAAAACCAACATACTGTCAAAAAAGAGGCAAAACCAACATACTGTCAAAATAGAGGCAAAACCAACATACTGTCAAAATAGAGGAAAAACCAACATACTGTCAAAATAGAGGAAAAACCAACATACTGTCAAAATAGAGGCAAAACCAAAATACTGTCAAAATAGAGGCAAAACAAACATACTGTCAAAATAGAGGCAAAACCAACATACTGTCAAAATAGAGGCAAAACCAACATACTGTCAAAATAGAGGCAAAACCAACATACTGTCAAAATATAGGCAAAACTAACATACTGTCAAAATAGAGGCAAAACCAACATACTGTCAAAATAGAGGCAAAACCAACATACTGTCAAAATAGAGGCAAAACCAACATACTGTCAAAATAGAGGCAAAACCAACATACTGTCAAAATAGAGGAAAAACCAACATACTGTCAAAAAAGAGGCAAAACCAACATACTGTCAAAATAGAGGCAAAACCAACATACTGTCAAAATAGAGGAAAAACCAACATAGAGGCAAAACCAACATACTGTCAAAATAGAGGCAAAACCAACATACTGGCAAAATAGAGGCAAAACCAACATACTGTCAAAAAAGAGGAAAAACCAACATACTGTCAAAATAGAGGAAAAACCAAAATACTGTCAAAATAGAGGAAAAACCAACATACTGTCAAAATAGAGGCAAAACCAACATACTGTCAAAATAGAGGAAAAACCAACATAGAGGCAAAACCAACATACTGTCAAAATAGAGGCAAAACCAACATACTGTCAAAATAGAGGCAAAACCAACATAATGTCAAAATAGAGGAAAAACCAACATAGAGGCAAAACCAACATACTGTCAAAATAGAGGCAAAACCAACATACTGTCAAAATAGAGGAAAAACCAACATACTGTCAAAATAGAGGAAAAACCATTATACTGTCAAAATAGAGGAAAAACCAACACACTGTCAAAATAGAGGAAAAACCAACATACTGTTAAAATAGAGGAAAAACCAACATTCTGTCAAAATAGAGGCAAAACCAAAATACTGTCAAAATAGAGGCAAAACCAACATACTGTCAAAATATAGGCAAAACCAACATACTGTCAAAATAGAGGCAAAACCAACATACTGTCAAAATAGAGGCAAAACCAACATACTGTCAAAATAGAGGCAAAACCAACATACTGTCAAAATAGAGGAAAAACCAACATACTGTCAAAATAGAGGAAAAACCAACATACTGTCAAAAAAGAGGCAAAACCAACATACTGTCAAAATAGAGGCAAAACCAACATACTGTCAAAATAGAGGCAAAACCAACATACTGTCAAAATAGAGGAAAAGCCAACATAGAGGCAAAACCAACATACTGTCAAAATAGAGGAAAAACCAACATACTGTCAAACTAGAGGCAAAACCAAAATACTGTCAAAATAGAGGCAAAACCAACATACTGTCAAAATATAGGCAAAACCAACATACTGTCAAAATAGAGGCAAAACCAACATACTGTCAAAATAGAGGAAAAACCAACATACTGTCAAAATAGAGGAAAAACCAACATACTGTCAAAATAGAGGCAAAACCAACATACTGTCAAAATAGAGGCAAAACCAACATACTGTCAAAATATAGGCAAAACCAACATACTGTCAAAATAGAGGCAAAACCAACATACTGTCAAAATAGAGGAAAAACCAACATACTGTCAAAAAAGAGGCAAAACCAACATACTGTCAAAATAGAGGCAAAACCAACATACTGTCAAAATAGAGGCAAAACCAACATACTGTCAAAAAAGAGGAAAAACCAACATAGAGGCAAAACCAACATACTGTCAAAATAGAGGCAAAACCAACATACTGTCAAAATAGAGGCAAAACCAACATACTGTCAAAATAGAGGCAAAACCAACATACTGTCAAAATAGAGGCAAAACCAACATACTGTCAAAATAGAGGAAAAACTAACATACTTTCAAAATAGAGGAAAAACCAACATACTGTCAAAATAGAGGAAAAACCAACATACTGTCAAAATAGAGGAAAAACCAACATACTGTCAAAATAGAGGCAAAACCAACATACTGTCAAAATAGAGGAAAAACTAACATACTGTCAAAATAGAGGAAAAACCAACATACTGTCAAAATAGAGGCAAAACCAACATACTGTCAAAATAGTGGCAAAACCAACATACTGTCAAAATAGAGGCAAAACCAACATACTGTCAAAATAGAGGAAAAACCAACATACTGTCAAAACAGAGGAAAAACCAACATACTGTCAAAATAGAGGCAAAACCAACATACTGTCAAAATAGAGGAAAAACCAACATACTGTCAAAATAGAGGAAAAACCAACATAGAGGCAAAACAAACATACTGTCAAAATAGAGGCAAAACCAACATACTGTCAAAATAGAGGCAAAACCAACATACTGTCAAAATAGAGGAAAAACCAACATACTGTCAAAATAGAGGAAAAACCAACATACTGTCAAAAAAGAGGCAAAACCAACATACTGTCAAAATAGAGGCAAAACCAACATACTGTTAAAATAGAGGCAAAACCAACATACTGTCAAAATAGAGGAAAAACCAACATACTGTCAAAATAGAGGAAAAACCAACATACTGTCAAAAAAGAGGCAAAACCAACATACTGTCAAAATAGAGGCAAAACCAACATACTGTCAAAATAGAGGAAAAACCAACATACTGTCAAAATAGAGGAAAAACCAACATACTGTCAAAATAGAGGCAAAACCAAAATACTGTCAAAATAGAGGCAAAACAAACATACTGTCAAAATAGAGGCAAAACCAACATACTGTCAAAATAGAGGCAAAACCAACATACTGTCAAAATAGAGGCAAAACCAACATACTGTCAAAATATAGGCAAAACTAACATACTGTCAAAATAGAGGCAAAACCAACATACTGTCAAAATAGAGGCAAAACCAACATACTGTCAAAATAGAGGCAAAACCAACATACTGTCAAAATAGAGGCAAAACCAACATACTGTCAAAATAGAGGAAAAACCAACATACTGTCAAAAAAGAGGCAAAACCAACATACTGTCAAAATAGAGGCAAAACCAACATACTGTCAAAATAGAGGAAAAACCAACATAGAGGCAAAACCAACATACTGTCAAAATAGAGGCAAAACCAACATACTGTCAAAATAGAGGCAAAACCAACATACTGTCAAAAAAGAGGAAAAACCAACATACTGTCAAAATAGAGGAAAAACCAAAATACTGTCAAAATAGAGGAAAAACCAACATACTGTCAAAATAGAGGCAAAACCAACATACTGTCAAAATAGAGGAAAAACCAACATAGAGGCAAAACCAACATACTGTCAAAATAGAGGCAAAACCAACATACTGTCAAAATAGAGGCAAAACCAACATAATGTCAAAATAGAGGAAAAACCAACATAGAGGCAAAACCAACATACTGTCAAAATAGAGGCAAAACCAACATACTGTCAAAATAGAGGAAAAACCAACATACTGTCAAAATAGAGGAAAAACCATTATACTGTCAAAATAGAGGAAAAACCAACACACTGTCAAATAGAGGAAAAACCAACATACTGTTAAAATAGAGGAAAAACCAACATTCTGTCAAAATAGAGGCAAAACCAAAATACTGTCAAAATAGAGGCAAAACCAACATACTGTCAAAATATAGGCAAAACCAACATACTGTCAAAATAGAGGCAAAACCAACATACTGTCAAAATAGAGGCAAAACCAACATACTGTCAAAATAGAGGCAAAACCAACATACTGTCAAAATAGAGGAAAAACCAACATACTGTCAAAATAGAGGAAAAACCAACATACTGTCAAAAAAGAGGCAAAACCAACATACTGTCAAAATAGAGGCAAAACCAACATACTGTCAAAATAGAGGCAAAACCAACATACTGTCAAAATAGAGGAAAAGCCAACATAGAGGCAAAACCAACATACTGTCAAAATAGAGGAAAAACCAACATACTGTCAAAATAGAGGCAAAACCAACATACTGTCAAAATAGAGGCAAAACCAACATACTGTCAAAATATAGGCAAAACCAACATACTGTCAAAATAGAGGCAAAACCAACATACTGTCAAAATAGAGGAAAAACCAACATACTGTCAAAATAGAGGAAAAACCAACATACTGTCAAAATAGAGGCAAAACCAACATACTGTCAAAATAGAGGCAAAACCAACATACTGTCAAAATATAGGCAAAACCAACATACTGTCAAAATAGAGGCAAAACCAACATACTGTCAAAATAGAGGAAAAACCAACATACTGTCAAAAAAGAGGCAAAACCAACATACTGTCAAAATAGAGGCAAAACCAACATACTGTCAAAATAGAGGCAAAACCAACATACTGTCAAAAAAGAGGAAAAACCAACATAGAGGCAAAACCAACATACTGTCAAAATAGACGCAAAACCAACATACTGTCAAAATAGAGGCAAAACCAACATACTGTCAAAATAGAGGCAAAACCAACATACTGTCAAAATAGAGGCAAAACCAACATACTGTCAAAATAGAGGAAAAACTAACATACTTTCAAAATAGAGGAAAAACCAACATACTGTCAAAATAGAGGAAAAACCAACATACTGTCAAAATATAGGAAAAACCAACACACTGTCAAAATAGAGGCAAAACCAACATACTGTCAAAATAGAGGCAAAACCAACATACTGTCAAAATAGAGGCAAAACCAACATACTGTCAAAATAGAGGAAAAACTAACATACTGTCAAAATAGAGGAAAAACCAACATACTGTCAAAATAGAGGCAAAACCAACATACTGTCAAAATAGAGGCAAAACCAACATACTGTCAAAATAGAGGAAAAACCAACATACTGTCAAAAAAGAGGCAAAACCAACATACTGTCAAAATAGAGGCAAAACCAACATACTGTCAAAATAGAGGCAAAACCAACATACTGTCAAAAAAGAGGAAAAACCAACATAGAGGCAAAACCAACATACTGTCAAAATAGAGGCAAAACCAACATACTGTCAAAATAGAGGCAAAACCAACATATTGTCAAAATAGAGGCAAAACCAACATACTGTCAAAATAGAGGCAAAACCAACATACTGTCAAAATAGAGGAAAAACTAACATACTTTCAAAATAGAGGAAAAACCAACATACTGTCAAAATAGAGGAAAAACCAACATACTGTCAAAATATAGGAAAAACCAACACACTGTCAAAATAGAGGCAAAACCAACATACTGTCAAAATAGAGGCAAAACCAACATACTGTCAAAATAGAGGCAAAACCAACATACTGTCAAAATAGAGGAAAAACTAACATACTGTCAAAATAGAGGAAAAACCAACATACTGTCAAAATAGAGGCAAAACCAACATACTGTCAAAATATAGGCAAAACCAACATACTGTCAAAATAGAGGCAAAACCAACATACTGTCAAAATAGAGGAAAAACCAACATACTGTCAAAATAGAGGAAAAACCAACATAGAGGCAAAACCAACATACTGTCAAAATATAGGCAAAACCAACATACTGTCAAAATAAAGGCAAAACCAACATACTGTCAAAATAGAGGCAAAACCAACATACTGTCAAAATAGAGGAAAAACCAACATAGAGGCAAAACCAACATACTGTCAAAATATAGGCAAATCCAACATACTGTCAAAATAGAGGCAAAACCAACATACTGTCAAAAAAGAGGAAAAACCAACATACTGTCAAAATAGAGGAAAAACCAACATACTGTCAAAATAGAGGAAAAACCAACATACTGTCAAAATAGAGGAAACACCAACATACTGTCAAAATAGAGGAAAAACCAACATACTGTCAAAACAGAGGAAAAACCAACATACTGTCAAAATAGAGGAAAAACCAACATACTGTCAAAATAGAGGAAACACCAACATACTGTCAAAATAGAGGAAAAACCAACATACTGTCAAAACAGAGGAAAAACCAACATACTGTCAAAAAAGAGGCAAAACCAACATACTGTCAAAATAGATGCAAAACCAACATACTGTCAAAATAGAGGAAAAACCAACATACTGTCAAAATAGAGGAAAAACCAACATACTGTCAAAATAGAGGAAAAACCAACATACTGTCAAAATAGATGAAAAACCAACATACTGTCAAAATAGAGTCAAAACCAACATACTGTCAAAATAAAGGCAAAACCAACATACTGTAAAATTGAGGCAAAACCAACATACTGTCAAAATAGAGGAAAAACCAACATAGAGGCAAAACCAACATACTGTCAAAATATAGGCAAAACCAACATACTGTCAAAATAAAGGCAAAAACCAACATACTGTCAAAATAGAGGCAAAACCAACATAATGTCAAAATAGAGGAAAAACCAACATAGAGGCAAAACCAACATACTGTCAAAATATAGGCAAAACCAACATACTGTCAAAATAGAGGAAAAACCAACATACTGTCAAAATAGAGGCAAAACCAACATACTGTCAAAATAGAGGCAAAACCAACATACTGTCAAAATAGAGGAAAAACCAACATACTGTCAAAATAGAGGAAAAACCAACATACTGTCAAAATAGAGGAAAAACCAACATACTGTCAAAATAGAGGCAAAACCAACATACTGTCAAAATAGAGGAAAAACCAACATACTGTCAAAATATAGGCAAAACCAACATACTGTCAAAATAGAGGCAAAACCAACATACTGTCAAAATAGAGGCAAAACCAACATACTGTCAAAATAGAGGCAAAACCAACATACTGTCAAAATAGATGCAAAACCAACATACTGTCAAAATAGAGGCAAAACCGACATACTGTCAAAATAGAGGCAAAACCGACATACTGTCAAAATAGAGGCAAAACCAACATACTGTCAAAATAGAGGAAAAACCAACATAGAGGCAAAACCAACATACTGTCAAAATAGAGGCAAAACCAACATACTGTCAAAATAGAGGCAAAACCAACATACTGTCAAAAAAGAGGAAAAACCAACATACTGTCAAAATAGAGGAAAAACCAAAATACTGTCAAAATAGAGGAAAAACCAACATACTGTCAAAATAGAGGCAAAACCAACATACTGTCAAAATAGAGGAAAAACCAACATAGAGGCAAAACCAACATACTGTCAAAATAGAGGCAAAACCAACATACTGTCAAAATAGAGGCAAAACCAACATAATGTCAAAATAGAGGAAAAACCAACATAGAGGCAAAACCAACATACTGTCAAAATAGAGGCAAAACCAACAT
Organism: Thymallus thymallus; assembly: GCA_023634145.1. Lineage (NCBI taxonomy): Eukaryota > Metazoa > Chordata > Actinopteri > Salmoniformes > Salmonidae > Thymallus > Thymallus thymallus. Next base: position 870,765 of record JAKYLM010000065.1, read on the forward strand.
ACTGTCAAAATAGAGGAAAAACCAACATACTGTCAAAATAGAGGAAAAACCATTATACTGTCAAAATAGAGGAAAAACCAACACACTGTCAAAATAGAGGAAAAACCAACATACTGTTAAAATAGAGGAAAAACCAACATTCTGTCAAAATAGAGGCAAAACCAAAATACTGTCAAAATAGAGGCAAAACCAACATACTGTCAAAATATAGTTAAAACCAACATACTGTCAAAATAGAGGCAAAACCAACATACTGTCAAAATAGAGGCAAAACCAACATACTGTCAAAATAGAGGCAAAACCAACATACTGTCAAAATAGAGGAAAAACCAACATACTGTCAAAATAGAGGAAAAACCAACATACTGTCAAAAAAGAGGCAAAACCAACATACTGTCAAAATAGAGGCAAAACCAACATACTGTCAAAATAGAGGCAAAACCAACATACTGTCAAAATAGAGGAAAAGCCAACATAGAGGCAAAACCAACATACTGTCAAAATAGAGGAAAAACCAACATACTGTCAAAATAGAGGCAAAACCAACATACTGTCAAAATAGAGGCAAAACCAACATACTGTCAAAATATAGGCAAAACCAACATACTGTCAAAATAGAGGCAAAACCAACATACTGTCAAAATAGAGGAAAAACCAACATACTGTCAAAATAGAGGAAAAACCAACATACTGTCAAAATAGAGGCAAAACCAACATACTGTCAAAATAGAGGCAAAACCAACATACTGTCAAAATATAGGCAAAACCAACATACTGTCAAAATAGAGGCAAAACCAACATACTGTCAAAATAGAGGAAAAACCAACATACTGTCAAAAAAGAGGCAAAACCAACATACTGTCAAAATAGAGGCAAAACCAACATACTGTCAAAATAGAGGCAAAACCAACATACTGTCAAAAAAGAGGAAAAACCAACATAGAGGCAAAACCAACATACTGTCAAAATAGACGCAAAACCAACATACTGTCAAAATAGAGGCAAAACCAACATACTGTCAAAATAGAGGCAAAACCAACATACTGTCAAAATAGAGGCAAAACCAACATACTGTCAAAATAGAGGAAAAACTAACATACTTTCAAAATAGAGGAAAAACCAACATACTGTCAAAATAGAGGAAAAACCAACATACTGTCAAAATATAGGAAAAACCAACACACTGTCAAAATAGAGGCAAAACCAACATACTGTCAAAATAGAGGCAAAACCAACATACTGTCAAAATAGAGGCAAAACCAACATACTGTCAAAATAGAGGAAAAACTAACATACTGTCAAAATAGAGGAAAAACCAACATACTGTCAAAATAGAGGCAAAACCAACATACTGTCAAAATAGAGGCAAAACCAACATACTGTCAAAATAGAGGAAAAACCAACATACTGTCAAAAAAGAGGCAAAACCAACATACTGTCAAAATAGAGGCAAAACCAACATACTGTCAAAATAGAGGCAAAACCAACATACTGTCAAAAAAGAGGAAAAACCAACATAGAGGCAAAACCAACATACTGTCAAAATAGAGGCAAAACCAACATACTGTCAAAATAGAGGCAAAACCAACATATTGTCAAAATAGAGGCAAAACCAACATACTGTCAAAATAGAGGCAAAACCAACATACTGTCAAAATAGAGGAAAAACTAACATACTTTCAAAATAGAGGAAAAACCAACATACTGTCAAAATAGAGGAAAAACCAACATACTGTCAAAATATAGGAAAAACCAACACACTGTCAAAATAGAGGCAAAACCAACATACTGTCAAAATAGAGGCAAAACCAACATACTGTCAAAATAGAGGCAAAACCAACATACTGTCAAAATAGAGGAAAAACTAACATACTGTCAAAATAGAGGAAAAACCAACATACTGTCAAAATAGAGGCAAAACCAACATACTGTCAAAATATAGGCAAAACCAACATACTGTCAAAATAGAGGCAAAACCAACATACTGTCAAAATAGAGGAAAAACCAACATACTGTCAAAATAGAGGAAAAACCAACATAGAGGCAAAACCAACATACTGTCAAAATATAGGCAAAACCAACATACTGTCAAAATAAAGGCAAAACCAACATACTGTCAAAATAGAGGCAAAACCAACATACTGTCAAAATAGAGGAAAAACCAACATAGAGGCAAAACCAACATACTGTCAAAATATAGGCAAATCCAACATACTGTCAAAATAGAGGCAAAACCAACATACTGTCAAAAAAGAGGAAAAACCAACATACTGTCAAAATAGAGGAAAAACCAACATACTGTCAAAATAGAGGAAAAACCAACATACTGTCAAAATAGAGGAAACACCAACATACTGTCAAAATAGAGGAAAAACCAACATACTGTCAAAACAGAGGAAAAACCAACATACTGTCAAAATAGAGGAAAAACCAACATACTGTCAAAATAGAGGCAAAACCAACATACTGTCAAAATAGAGGCAAAACCAACATACTGTCAAAATAGAGGAAAAACCAACATACTGTCAAAATTTAGGAAAAACCAACATACTGTCAAAATAGAGGAAAAACCAACATACTGTCAAAATAGAGGCAAAACCGACATACTGTCAAAATAGAGGCAAAACCGACATACTGTCAAAATAGAGGAAAAACCAACATACTGTCAAAATAGAGGAAAAACCAACATACTGTCAAAATAGAGGCAAAACCAACATACTGTCAAAATATAGGCAAAACTAACATACTGTCAAAATAGAGGCAAAACCAACATACTGTCAAAATAGAGGCAAAACCAACATACTGTCAAAATAGAGGAAAAACCAACATACTGTCAAAATATAGGCAAAACCAACATACTGTCAAAATAGAGGAAAAACCAACATACTGTCAAAAAAGAGGCAAAACCAACATACTGTCAAAATAGATGCAAAACCAACATACTGTCAAAATAGAGGAAAAACCAACATACTGTCAAAATAGAGGAAAAACCAACATACTGTCAAAATAGAGGAAAAACCAACATACTGTCAAAATAGATGAAAAACCAACATACTGTCAAAATAGAGTCAAAACCAACATACTGTCAAAATAAAGGCAAAACCAACATACTGTAAAATTGAGGCAAAACCAACATACTGTCAAAATAGAGGAAAAACCAACATAGAGGCAAAACCAACATACTGTCAAAATATAGGCAAAACCAACATACTGTCAAAATAAAGGCAAAAACCAACATACTGTCAAAATAGAGGCAAAACCAACATACTGTCAAAATAGAGGAAAAACCAACATAGAGGCAAAACCAACATACTGTCAAAATATAGGCAAAACCAACATACTGTCAAAATAGAGGAAAAACCAACATACTGTCAAAATAGAGGCAAAACCAACATACTGTCAAAATAGAGGCAAAACCAACATACTGTCAAAATAGAGGAAAAACCAACATACTGTCAAAATAGAGGAAAAACCAACATACTGTCAAAATAGAGGAAAAACCAACATACTGTCAAAATAGAGGCAAAACCAACATACTGTCAAAATAGAGGAAAAACCAACATACTGTCAAAATATAGGCAAAACCAACATACTGTCAAAATAGAGGCAAAACCAACATACTGTCAAAATAGAGGCAAAACCAACATACTGTCAAAATAGAGGCAAAACCAACATACTGTCAAAATAGATGCAAAACCAACATACTGTCAAAAAAGAGGAAAAACCAACATACTGTCAAAATAGAGGAAAAACCAACATACTGTCAAAATAGAGGAAAAACCAACATACTGTCAAAATAGAGGCAAAACCAACATACTGTCAAAATAAAGGCAAAACCAACATACTGTCAAAATAGAGGCAAAACCAACATACTGTCAAAATAGAGGAAAAACCAACATAGAGGCAAAACCAACATACTGTCAAAATATAGGTAAAACCAACATACTGTCAAAATAAAGGCAAAACCAACATACTGTCAAAATAGAGGCAAAACCAACATACTGTCAAAATAGAGGAAAAACCAACATAGAGGCAAAACCAACATACTGTCAAAATATAGGCAAAACCAACATACTGTCAAAATAGAGGCAAAACCAACATACTGTCAAAATAGAGGCAAAACCAACATACTGTCAAAAAAGAGGAAAAACCAACATACTGTCAAAATAGAGGAAAAACCAACATACTGTCAAAATAGAGGAAACACCAACATACTGTCAAAATAGAGGAAAAACCAACATACTGTCAAAACAGAGGAAAAACCAACATACTGTCAAAATAGAGGAAAAACCAACATACTGTCAAAATAGAGGCAAAACCAACATACTGTCAAAATAGAGGCAAAACCAACATACTGTCAAAATAGAGGAAAAACCAACATACTGTCAAAATTTAGGAAAAACCAACATACTGTCAAAATAGAGGCAAAACCAACATACTGTCAAAATAGAGGCAAAACCAACATACTGTCAAAATAGAGGAAAAACCAACATACTGTCAAAATAGAGGAAAAACCAACATACTGTCAAAATAGAGGAAAAACCTACATACTGTCAAAATAGAAGAAAAACCAACATACTGTCAAAATAGAGGCAAAACCAACATACTGTCAAAATAGAGGAAAAACCAACAAACTGTCAAAATAGAGGAAAAACCAACATACTGTCAAAATCGAGGAAAAACCAACATACTGTCAAAATAGAGGAAAAACCAACATACTGTCAAAATAGAGGAAAAACCAACACACTGTCAAAATAGAGGAAAAACCAACATACTGTCAAAATAGAGGCAAAACCAACATACTGTCAAAATCGAGGAAAAACCAACATACTGTCAAAATCGAGGAAAAACCAACATACTGTCAAAATCGAGGAAAAACCAACATACTGTCAAAATCGAGGAAAAACCAACATACTGTCAAAATAGAGGCAAAACCAACATACGGTCAAAATAGAGGCAAAACCAACATACTGTCAAAATAGAGGCAAAACCAACATACTGTCAAAATAGAGGCAAAACCAACATACTGTCAAAATAGAGGAAAAACCAACATACTGTCAAATTAGAGGTAACACACACACACACACACATACACATACATACACATAAACACACACACACACACATACACACATACACACACACACACACACACACACACATACACACACACACACACACACACACACATACACATACACACACACACACACACTCACACACACACACACACACACACACACACACACACACACACATACACACACACACACACACACACACACACACACACACACACACTTTTTCTAGCCATGGTAGCCAAAATAATAGGCAACTGGGCATTTTTATATGTGACCCTAAGCATGATGGGATGTTAATTAATTAAAGACTCAAGGGTTTCCTCTAATTGGGCAGTTACCTGTAGCTTCCTGTACTAAAAACTAAACTAAACAAACTACTGAGATGTCATTGGCTGAAGAATAGCACTAAAAAACATGTCTTCATCCGCAATGGCATCCTATCCCCTGTATACAGTTGAAGTCGTACACTTAGGTTGAAGTCATTAAAACTCATTTTTCAACCACTCCACAGATTTCATGTTAACATTTTATAGTTTTGGCAAGTCGGTTAGGACATCTACTTTGTGCATGACAAGTAATTCTTCCAACAATTGTTTACAGACAGATTATTTCACTTATAATTCACTACATCACAATTCTAGTTTGTCAGATGTTTACATACACTAAGTTAACTTGTGTCTTTAAACAGCTTGGAAAATTCCAGAAAATTATGTCATGGCTTTAGAAGCTTCTGATAGGCTAATTTACACAATTGGAGGTGTACCTGTGGATGTACTTCAAGGCCTACCTTCAAACTCAGTGCCTCTTTGCTCGACATCATGGAAAAATCAATAGAAATCAGCCAAGACCTCAGAAAATAAATTGTAGACCTCCACAAGTCTGGTTCATCCTTGGGAGCAATTTCCAAACACCTGAAGGTACCACGTTCATCTTTACAAACAATAGTACGCAAGTATAAACACCATGGAACCACGCAGCCGTCATACCGCTCAGGAAGGAGACGCGTTCTGTCTCCTAGAGATTAACTTACTTTGGTGCGAAAAGTGCAAATCAATCCCAGAACAACAGCAAAGGACCTTGTGAAGATGCTGGAGGAAACAGGTACAAAAGTATCTATATCCACAGTAAAACGAGTCCTATATTGACATAACCTGAAAGGCCGCTCAGCAAGGAAGAAGCCACTGCTCCAAAACGGTCATAAAAAAGTCAGACTACGGTTTGCAACTGCACATGGGGACAAAGATCTTACTTTTTGGAGAAATGTCCTCTGGTCTGATGAAACAAAAATAGAACTGTTTGGCCATAATGACCATCGTTATGTTTGGAGGAAAAAGGGGGAGGCTTGCCAGCCGAAGAACACCATCCCAACCGTGAAGCACGGGGGTCGCAGCATCATGTTGTGGGGGTGCTTTGCTGCAGGAGGGACTGGTGCACTTCACAAAATACATGGCATCATGAGGAAGGAAAATTATGTGTATATATTGAAGCAAGATCTCAAGACATCAGTCAGGAAGTTAAAGCTTACTTCCAAAGTTGTGGCAAAATGGCTTAAGGACAACAAAGTCAAGGTATTGGAGTGGCCATCACAAAGCCCTGACCTCAATCCTATAGAACATTTGTGGGCAGAACAGAAAAAGTGTGTGCGAGCAGGGAGGCCTACCAACCTGACTCAGTTACACCACTTCTGTCAGGAGGAATGGGCCAAAATTCAAGGAAGGCTACCTCAGAACCGTTTGACCCAAGTTAAACAATTTAATGGCAATGCTACCAAATACTTATTGAGTGTATGTAAACTTCTGACCCACTGGGAATGTGATGAAAGAAATAAAAGCTGAAATAAATAATTCTCTCTACTATTATTCTGAAATTTCACATTCTTAAAATAAAGTGGTGATCCTAACTGACCTAAAACAGGGAATTCTTACTAGGATTAAATGTCAGGAATTGTGAAAAACTGAGTTTAAATGTATTGTTTAAGGTGTATGTAAACTGAGTTTAAATGTATTGTTTAAGGTGTATGTAAACTGAGTTTAAATGTATTGTTTAAGGTGTATGTAAACTGAGTTTAAATGTATTGTTTAAGGTGTATGTAAACTTCTGACTTCACCTATAGTGCACTACATTTAACCAGGGTTAATAGGGCTCTGGTCAAAAGCAGTGCACTATATAGGGAATAGGTTATCATTTGGGATCAACAAAACAACACAGCTAGTTCGACCCAAACACAATCATATCCCTGACAGAGAACTTTCCACAGGCAGGACTGTAAATGGCACCCCATTTCCTATATCGTGCACTGTGGGCCCATAGAGCTCTGATCAAAAGTAGTGAACTATGTAGTGAATAGGGTGCAAGTTAGAACTCAGAACTGGTGTGAAAGTCCTATCCTGATGATACGGGTGTTAGAGATGTGGGCCTCATGGTTCACTGACTGCAATGTCTGACACCCGTGACATGTGTGAATGAGTGTGTGTGTGAGAACTCTTGGATCTATAAATCCCAGGGTACCGGTACACACTCAGCCGTTGTCATGATGTCGTACCGGTACACACTCAGCCGTTGTCATGATGTCGTACCGGTACACACTCAGCTGTTGTCATGATGTCGTACCGGTACACACTCAGCCGTTGTCATGATGTCGTACCGGTACACACTCAGCTGTTGTCATGATGTCGTACCGGTACACACTCAGCCGTTGTCATGATGTCGTACCGGTACACACTCAGCCGTTGTCATGATGTCGTACCGGTACACACTCAGCCGTTGTCATGATGTCGTACCGGTACACACTCAGCCGTTGTCATGATGTCGTACCGGTACACACTCAGCCGTTGTCATGATGTCGTACCGGTACACACTCAGCTGTTGTCATGATGTCGTACCGGTACACACTCAGCTGTTGTCATGATGTCGTACCGGTACACACTCAGCCGTTGTCATGATGTCGTACCGGTACACACTCAGCCGTTGTCATGATGTCGTACCGGTACACACTCAGCCGTTGTCATGATGTCGTACCGGTACACACTCAGCCGTTGTCATGATGTCGTACCGGTACACACTCAGCTGTTGTCATGATGTCGTACCGGTACACACTCAGCCGTTGTCATGATGTCGTACCGGTACACACTCAGCCGTTGTCATGATGTCGTACCGGTACACACTCAGCTGTTGTCATGATGTCGTACCGGTACACACTCAGCCGTTGTCATGATGTCGTACCGGTACACACTCAGCCGTTGTCATGATGTCGTACCGGTACACACTCAGCCGTTTTCATGATGTCCTACCGGTAAACACCCAGCCATGATCCATAAATAGGGTTCAGTTAGTATGAGGCCAGACAGTAAGCCAACCATAAATAGGATGCAGTTAGTATGAGGCCAGACAGTAAGCCAACCATAAATAGGATGCAGTTAGTATGAGGCCAGACACTAAGCCAACCATAAATAGGATGCAGTTAGTATGAGGCCAGACAGTAAGCCAACCATAAATAGGATGCAGTTAGTATGAGGCCAGACAGTAAGCCAACCGTAAATAGGATGCAGTTAGTATGAGGCCAGACAGTAAGCCAACCGTAAATAGGATGCAGTTAGTATGAGGCCAGACAGTAAGCCAACCATAAATAGGGTTCAGTTAGTATGAGGCCAGACAGTAAGCCAACCATGAATAGGATGCAGTTTGTATGAGAACAGACGGTAAGCCAACCATGAATAGGATGCAGTTAGTATGAGGCCAGACAGTAAGCCAACCATAAATAGGATGCAGTTAGTATGAGGCCAGACACTAAGCCAACCATAAATAGGATGCAGTTAGTATGAGACCAGACAGTAAGCCAACCATAAATAGGATGCAGTTAGTATGAGGCCAGACAGTAAGCCAACCATAAATAGGATGCAGTTAGTATGAGGCCAGACAGTAAGCCAACCATAAATAGGATGCAGTTAGTATGAGACCAGACAGTAAGCCAACCGTAAATAGGATGCAGTTAGTATGAGGCCAGACAGTAAGCCAACCGTAAATAGGATGCAGTTAGTATGAGGCCAGACAGTAAGCCAACCATAAATAGGGTTCAGTTAGTATGAGGCCAGACAGTAAGCCAACCATGAATAGGATGCAGTTTGTATGAGAACAGACAGTAAGCCAACCATAAATAGGATGCAGTTAGTATTAGGCCAGACAGTAAGCCAACCATAAATAGGATGCAGTTAGTATGAGGCCAGACAGTAAGCCAACCATAAATAGGATGCAGTTAGTATGAGGCCAGACAGTAAGCCAACCATAAATAGGATGCAGTTAGTATGAGGCCAGACAGTAAGCCTACCATGAATAGGGTTCAGTTAGTATGAGGCCAGACAGTAAGCCAACCATAAATAAGGTTCAGTTAGTATGAGACCAGACAGTAAGCCAAACATAAATAGGATGCAGTTAGTATGAGGCCAAACAGTAAGCCAACCATGAATAGGGTTCAGTTTGTATGAGGCCAGACAGTAAGCCAACCATAAATAAGGTTCAGTTAGTATGAGGCCAGACTACATGTTGAGTAACCAGGTAACCTGATATATGTTGAGTAACCAGGTAACCTGACATATGTTGAGTAACCAGGTAACCTGACATATGTTGAGTAGCCAGGGAACCTGATATATGTTGAGTAACCAGGTAACCTGACATATGTTGAGTAACCAGGTAACCTGACATATGTTGAGTAACCAGGTAACCTGATATATGTTGAGTAACCAGGTAACCTGATATATGTTGAGTAACCAGGTAACCTGACATATGTTGAGTAACCAGGTAACCTGACATATGTTGAGTAGCCAGGTAACCTGATATATGTTGAGTAACCATGTAACCTGATATATATTGAGTAGCCAGATAACCTGACATATGTTGAGTAACCAGGTAACCTGATATATGTTGAGTAGCCAGGTAACCTGATATACAGTGGGGAGAACAAGTATTTGATACACTGCCGATTTTGCAGGTTTTCCCACTTACAAAGCATGTAGAAGTCTGTAATTTTTATCATAGGTACTCTTCAACTGTGAGAGACGGAATCTAAAACAAAAATCCAGAAAATCACATTGTATGATTTTTAAGTAATTAATTTGCATTTTATTGCATGACATAAGTATTTGATACATCAGAAAAGCAGAACTTAATATTTGGTACAGAAACCTTTGTTTGCAATTACAGAGATCATACGTTTCCTGTAGTTCTTGACCAGGTTTGCACACACTGCAGCAGGGATTTTGGCCCACTCCTCCATACAGATCCTTCAGGTTTCGGGGCTGTCGCTGGGCAATACGGACTTTCAGCTCCCTCCAAAGATTTTCTATTGGGTTCAGGTCTGGAGACTGGCTAGGCCACTCCAGGACCTTGAGATGCTTCTTACGGAGTTGCCCTGGCTGTGTGTTTCGGGTCGTTGTCATGCTGGAAGACCCAGCCACGACCCATCTTCAATGCTCTTACTGAGGGAAGGAGGTTGTTGGCCAAGATCTCGCGATACATGGCCCCATCCATCCTCCCCTCAATACGGTGCAGTCGTCCTGTCCCCTTTGCAGAAAAGCATCCCCAAAGAATGATGTTTCCACCTCCATGCTTCACGGTTGGGATGGTGTTCTTGGTATTGTACTCATCCTTCTTCTTCCTCCAAACACGGCGAGTGGAGTTTAGACCAAAAAGCTCTATTTTTGTCTCATCAGACCACATGACCTTCTCCCATTCCTCCTCTGGATCATCCAGATGGTCATTGGCAAACTTCAGACGGGCCTGGACATGTGCTGGCTTGAGCAGGGGGACCTTGCGTGCACTGCAGGATTTTAATCCATGACGGCGTAGTGTGTTACTAATGGTTTTCTTTGAGACTGTGGTCCCAGCTCTCTTCAGGTCATTGACCAGGTCCTGCCGTGTAGTTCTGGGCTGATCCTTCACCTTCCTCATGATCATTGATGCCCCACGAGGTGAGATCTTGCATGGTGCCCCACACTGAGGGAGATCGACCGTCATCTTGAACTTCTTCCATTTTCTAATAATTGCGCCAAGAGTTGTTGCCTTCTCACCAAGCTGCTTGCCTATTGTCCTGTAGCCCATCCCAGCCTTGTGCAGGTCTACAATTATATCCCTGATATCCTTACACAGCTCTCTGGCCTTGGCCATTGTGGAGAGGTTGGAGTCTGTTTGATTGAGTGTGTGGACAGGTGTCTTTTATACAGGTAACGAGTTCAAACAGGTGCAGTTAATACAGGTAATGAGTGGAGAACAGGAGGGCTTCTTAAAGAAAAACTAACAGGTCTGTGAGAGCCGGAATTCTTACTGGTTGGTAGGTGATCAAATACTTATGTCATGCAATAAAATGCAAATTAATTATTTAAAAATCATACAATGTGATTTTCTGGATTTTTGTTTTAGATTCCGTCTCTCACAGTTGAAGTGTACCTATGATAAAAATACAGACCTCTACATGCTTTGTAAGTAGGAAAACCTGCAAAATCAGCAGTGTATCAAATACTACTCCCCACTGTATGTTGAGTATCCAGGTAACCTGATATATGTTGAGTAGCCAGGTAACCTGATATATGTTGAGGAGCCAGGTAACCTGACATATGTTGAGTAGCCAGGTAACCTGATATATGTTGAGTAGCCAGGTAACCTGATATATGTTGAGTAACCAGGTAACCTGATATATATTGAGTAGCCAGGTAACCTGATATATGTTGAGTAGCCAGGTAACCTGATATATGTTGAGTAGCCAGGTAACCTGATATATGTTGAGTAGCCAGGTAACCTCATATATGTTGAGTAACCAGGTAACCTGATATATGTTGAGTAACCAGGTAACCTGATATATGTTGAGTAGCCAGGTAACCTGATATATGTTGAGTAACCATGTAACCTGATATATGTTGAGTAACCAGGTAACCTGATATATGTTGAGTAACCAGGTAACCTGATATATGTTGATTAGCCAGGTAACCTGATATATGTTGAGTAACCAGGTAACCTGATATATGTTGAGTAACCAGGTAACCTGATATATGTTGAGTAACCAGGTAACCTGACATATGTTGAGTAACCAGGTAACCTGATATATGTTGAGTAGCCAGGTAACCTGATATATGTTGAGTAACCAGGTAACCTGATATATGTTGAGTAACCAGGTACAACAACAACCACACCAAGACAATGTTGACAGCAGTAATATATTAAAATACTGTTATCATTTAGATATTCTTGTCTTCATAGATAAGTCAGCATTATCCCAATCATGCCCAACTGAGCAGTATATTACGAAGCACTTGGCTTTAAGTAGGAGGATCCAATGACTTGTAAGTTTAAAGATCATCTCTATAAAGTGATGCCCTACGCATTTACAAGATAGCTAAGCAAAATGTGGTATTTCTTTTCATGTGTTGGTAATCTCTTCATTCACTTGAAAAGCAAATGGACTTACAGTAGTTTATTAGACCATCTTCAATCACAGTCCGCCAGTTTCACCAGCATTAACACATAGCTGGACTCAATGATGGTGCTAGCTACCATACTTTATAATCACATTCAGCCAGGAGAGACAGTGTTTGCCCTTCTATTCCCTATGTAGTACACTGCTTTTGACCAGAGCCCTACGGACTACATAGCTTATATGGTGTGATTTGAGATGCAAACCTTGAAACCTTGAAACTAGGATGCTAGGCTCTGGGCTTGGGGCTGAAGTAGGCTAGGCAGGGGGCTAGCCATGTAATCTGTACACTGACCACCCACCTGCTGTGCAGAGAGATTGAAAGCATCATTACTGTGAAGCCTAGCTAGTCGGACAATAGCACATTTGAGTGCAGAGGCACAACGCAGCACCAATCGAGTGCCAAAGTGAAATGTTTTCTATAAACCAGTGAGAGGGCAAACCAGCAGGCCTCCAGCTCAGTGGCATTCTCACAGCCTTATTTTGTTCAAGCTCTAAGTGTTTGGAACTGGAACAAAAGGATGCAGAGAGCCGGAGAGAGGCAGAGAGAGAGGCAGAGACAGAGAGAGAGACAGAGAGAGAGACAGAGAGAGAGAGAGAGAGAGAGAGAGAGAGAGAGAGAGAGAGAGAGAGAGAGAGAGAGAGAGAGACAAAAACCAAGGAGGGCCTACAGCATCACCTAGATCTTCTGCACAGATTCTGTCAGACCTGGTCCCTGACAGTAAATCTCAGTAAGACAAAAATAATGGTGTTCCAAAAAAGCTCCAGTTGCCAGGATCACAAATACAAATTCCATCTAGACACCGTTGCTCTAGAGCACACAGAAAACTACACATACCTCGGCCTAAACATCAGCACCACAGGTAACATCTACAAAGCTGTGAACGATCTGAGAGACAAGGCAAGAAGGGCCTTCTATGCCATCAAAAGGAACATAAAATTCGACATACCAAAATACTTGAATCAGTTATAGAACCCATTGCACTTTATGGTTGTGAGGTCTGGGATCCGCTCACCAACCAAGAATTCACAAAATGGGACAAACACCAAATTGAGCCTCTGCATGCAGAATTATGCTACAATATCCTCTGTGTACAACGTAAAACACCAAATAATGCATGCTGAGCAGAATTAGGCCGATACCCGCTAATTATCAACATCCAGAAAGGAGCCGTTAAATTCTACAACCACCTAAAAGGAAGTGACAAAGCCATCACCTACAGAGAGATGAACCTGGAGAAGAGTCCCCTAAGCAAGCTGGTCCTGGGGCTTTGTTCACAAACACAAACAGACCACACAGAGCCCCAGGACAACAACACAATTAGACCCAACCAAATCATGAGAAAACAAAAAGAGAATTACTTGACATATTGGAAAGAATTTACAAAAAAACAGAGCTAACTAGAATGCTATTTGGCCCTAAACAGAGAGTACACAGTGGCAGAATACCTGACCACTGTGACTGACCCAAACTTAAGGAAAGCTTTGACTATGTACAGACTCAGTGAGCATAGCCTTGCTATTGAGAAAGGCCGCCGTAGGCAGACCTGGCTCTCAAGAGAAGACAGGCTATGTGCACACTGCCTACAAAATGAGGTGGAAACTGAGCTGCACTTCCTAACCTCCTGCCAAATGTATAACCATATTAGAGACACATATTTCCCTCAGATTACACAGATCCACAAAGAATTTGAAAACGAACCCAATTTTGATAAACTTCCATATCTACTGGGTGAAATACCACAGTGTGCATCACAGCAGCAAGATGTGTGACCTGTTACCACAAGAAAAGGACAACCAGTGAAGATCAAACACCATTGTAAATACAATCCATATTTATGTTTCTTTATTTTCCCATTTGTACTTTAACTATTTGCACATTGTTACAACACTGTTTATATACATAATATTACATTCTTTTGGATCTTCTGAGTGTAATATTTACTGTTAATTTTTATTGTTTATTATCTACTTCACTTTCTTTGGCAATGATAACATATGTTTCCCATTCCAATAAAGCCCTTAAATTGAATTGACAATTGAATTGAGAGAGAGGCAGAGATGCAGAGAGAGATGCAGAGAGAGAGAGAGAGAGAGAGAGAGAGAGAGAGAGATGCAGAGAGAGAGAGAGAGAGAGACATGCAGAGAGAGAGAGAGAGAGAGAGAGGCAGAGAGAGGCAGAGAGAGAGAGAGAGAGAGAGAGGCAGAGAGAGAGAGAGAGGCAGAGAGAGAGAGAGGCAGAGAGAGAGAGAGGCAGAGAGAGAGAGAGAGCGAGAGAGAGAGAGAGCGAGAGAGGCAGAGAGAGAGAGAGAGGCAGAGAGAGAGAGAGAGGCAGAGAGAGAGAGAGGCAGAGAGAGAGAGAGAGAGAGAGAGAGAGAGAGTGAGAGAGAGAGAGAGAGTATGTATGTATGTATATGTATATATATATATATATATATATAAAATAGAAAAAAATATATATGTAAATATATCAACAACAAAAAAAATGATGTATGATACTTTGGCAATATGTACATTGTTGCGTCATGCCAATAAAGTGAATTGAATTGAATTGAATTGAGAGAGAGAGAGAGAGTTAGGGGGTGGTAGTAGGGGCGTGTAGAGGGAGAGGGTGATAAACTCTAAACACTGAGGCTATTTAGTTTCCTGCCTGGTGCCATCATCAAGCCTCCGCCCGCCTGCATGCCTGCCACACTTGGTTGGCTAGAGGAAACACAACCCACCCAAAAGACTTGAATGTCGTTAGCATAGACGCTAATTAGCTTCATCTGCTAAAAAAAACAAACTGCGTGCCAGATGGTGGAAGTGGTGAATGTTCATCAATCTACGATCCCTTCAGTGTAGTTGGAGTTGGATTTGGGGATGGAGGAGGTCTTGGTGATGAGGGTACATCCATCCACAGTCCCTACTGTGCAGTTGGAGTTGGGGATGTAGGAGGTAGTGGTGAGGGTGGTGGTGGGGAAGGGGGTTGGGATGGGCTGTTGGAGTGTTAGCGGAGGGTTGTAGCAACGTTGTCAAAGTGCTTTCACTGATACAGGTGTGCCTTTGTGAGGACAGAGTACAGCTCCTGTCTGATGTAGTGAGGACAGAGTACAGCTCCTGTCTGATGTAGTGAGGACAGAGTACAGCTCCTGGCTGATGTAGTGAGGACAGAGTACAGCTCCTGTCTGATGTAGTGAGGACAGAGTACAGCTCCTGTCTGATGTAGTGAGGACAGAGTACAGCTCCTGTCTGATGTAGTGAGGACAGAGTACAGCTCCTGTCTGATGTAGTGAGGACAGAGTACAGCTCCTGTCTGATGTAGTGAGGACAGAGTACAGCTCCTGTCTTATGTAGTGAGGACAGAGTACAGCTCCTGTCTGATGTAGTGAGGACAGAGTACAGCTCCTGGGGAGGGTGGGGAGGGTGGGTTAAGGGGAGGGTGGTGTTAAGGGGAGGGTGATGTTAAGGGGAGGGTGGTGTTAAGGGGAGGGTGATGTTAAGGGGAGGATGGTGTTAAGGGGAGGATGGTGTTAAGGGGAGGGTGGTGTTAAGAGGAGGGTGGTGTTAAGGGGAGGGTGGTGTTAAGGGGAGGGTGGTGTTAAGGGGAGGGTGGTGTTAAGGGGAGGGTGATGTTAAGGGGAGGGTGATGTTAAGGGGAGGGTGGTGTTAAGGGGAGGGTGGTATTAAGGGGAGGGTGATGTTAAGGGGAGGGTGGTGTTAAGGGGAGGGTGATGTTAAGAGGAGGGTGGTGTTAAGGGGAGGGTGGTGTTAAGGGGAGGGTGATGTTAAGAGGAGGGTGGTGTTAAGGGGAGGGTGATGTTAAGGGGAGGGTGGTGTTAAGGGGAGGGTGGTGTTAAGGGGAGGGTGATGTTAAGGGGAGGGTGGTGTTAAGGGGAGGGTGGTGTTAATGGCTATAAGCAGGATATTTAATCATATTCTTCCTTCAGAATAACTATTGTGTTTTACACAACTAAGAAAAGACTGATCAGTTTGCCTGCTGGTGGTGTTTAGGCTCTAGAATAGTTTGGAGGGAATCCTGATGAAGATACCAACCTGCTAAATACACTAATAATAAAGTCTGGTTCTGTCTCCAGTGTAGTGGTAGGTGTCTCCAGTGTAGTGGTAGGTGTCTCCAGTGTAGTGGTAGGTGTCTCCAGTGTAGTGGTAGGTGTCTCCAGTGTAGTGGTAGGTGTCTCCAGTGTAGTGGTAGATGTCTCCAGTGTAGTGGTAGGTGTATCCAGTGTAGTGGTAGGTGTCTCCAGTGTAGTGGTAGGTGTCTCCAGTGTAGTGGTAGGTGTCTCCAGTGTATTGGTAGGTGTCTCCAGTGTAGTGGTAGGTCTCTCCAGTGTAGTGGTAGGTGTCTCCAGTGTAGTGGTAGGTGTCTCCAGTGTAGTGGTAGGTGTCTCCAGTGTAGTGGTAGGTGTCTCCAGTGTAGTGGTAGGTGTCTCCAGTGTAGTGGTAGGTCTCTCCAGTGTAGTGGTAGGTGTCTCCAGTGTAGTGGTAGGTGTCTCCAGTGTAGTGGTAGGTGTCTCCAGTGTAGTGGTAGGTCTCTCCAGTGTAGTGGTAGGTGTCTCCAGTGTAGTGGTAGGTGTCTCCAGTGTAGTGGTAGGTCTCTCCAGTGTAGTGGTAGGTGTCTCCAGTGTAGTGGTAGGTCTCTCCAGTGTAGTGGTAGGTGTCTCCAGTGTAGTGGTAGGTGTCTCCAGTGTAGTGGTAGGTGTCTCCAGTGTAGTGGTAGGTGTCTCCAGTGTAGTGGTAGATGTCTCCAGTGTAGTGGTAGGTGTCTCCAGTGTAGTGGTAGGTCTCTCCAGTGTAGTGGTAGATGTCTCCAGTGTAGTGGTAGGTGTCTCCAGTGTAGTGGTAGGTGTCTCCAGTGTAGTGGTAGGTGTCTCCAGTGTAGTGGTAGGTGTCTCCAGTGTAGTGGTAGGTGTCTCCAGTGTAGTGGTAGGTGTCTCCAGTGTAGTGGTAGGTGTCTCCAGTGTAGTGGTAGATGTCTCCAGTGTAGTGGTAGGTGTCTCCAGTGTAGTGGTAGGTGTCACCAGACTCTTTATTACATTCTCTCTCACAAAGTTTTTTTCTCTCTCTCTATTTCACACTGTCTATTTCCTGCACCCCTGATTGTTTTCCCCTCCCTCCCTCCCTCCCTCCCTCCCTCCCTCCCTCCCTCCCCATGACACCCATCATGCCAGAGGCGTTTAAAACACATATCACTCATTGAGGAACTGCTGCGTTAACTAAAGCCAGAGCGAGAGAGAGAGAATGAGAGGAGACCTTCAGATGTCATTGGGCGCTGGGTCGGTCCATGTGGTACGGCTGTTTGGAGGGCTGGCCCTGCATGGGAGTGGAGAGGAGAGCGGCTGGGTCGGTCCATGTGGTACGGCTGTTTGGAGAGCTGGCCCTGCATGGGAGGAGCAGGCAGGAGGGGCGAGGAGAGCAGGAGGGCAGGAAGGTGGAACAGGCAGGCTGAGTTATGAAGATATCAGGGCATGGTGTAAATCTCTCTCTCTGATGGCAGGAATATCAGCAGTTACCCATGGACACACAACTCATTTTTATTCAGGGACATACGCCTGCCAACAGTACCACCCAGCCTAGACTGGAGAGAGAGAGAGAGAGAGAGAGGTAGGAGAGAGGGGGAGGGAGGGGCGAGATAGGTGTTAGAGAGAGAGGGAGGAGGTAAGAGAAATGAAAGGGTTATTGAGTGTTGAGGAGGTGACTGAACAGGATGTTGGCAGGGACATTAATTTACATTTGACCATAAAAGGCTATTGTTTATTCAGCCCATAGTTTTTACAATGATAGAGCATATCGAGATAGATGGGGTTTTTACTATTGAAGACCATATTCCAAAACCAGTTCCAATGCTTTTAATCCTTTCACTCTCGTATGTTTTCATCAGTAAATCGGATCCCTCACATCCATCAATTAAACACTAACACTTTTTTGTCTCAAAGGAGCTTTAACCCAGAAATCATTGACTACTAAATGCTGTCACAGGTATTGTTCAAACCATGTCCATTGTCCCAAAGTAAGCATTACACTCACACAAGTTTCAAAGGAATAGACACATTTCAAATGTTGTTTTACTGCGTATGTACAGTGTTGTAACAATGTGCAAGTAGCTGGAGTATGAAAGG